>JBBPKE010000050.1:16455-52558 GCA_038089095.1 Tylopilus orsonianus | reverse complement strand
GAGGTACATACGTTGGTGGTCGTGGGGGTGCAAAGGATGGAGATCGGATAGCTTACGGGTCAGGTGTCTGTTCGAGGAGTAAGAGGAGGTTTGCTGTTATGATGTCGGGACGGTCTGGCAGCTAGTCGGATCCATGTGAGCAGCACAAGTCGTGATGCTTCAAAAGAACACACCGGCAGAGTAAAGCTAGGTGGGGGTGCCCCGTTGGAGACGGCTGCACTAACGTTGTTCTGAGTTTGACCGAAATCGCCTGGCATGCTGACAAGAGGTGAAACACGATAGCTATGCGGGACACTTGTCATCGTTTTATATCCGCTGATCATGGGACCCGCAGCATACACAGGTCAACACGGATCATGCGTCATGCATCGCATCATGACTGTTGGATGCGCTCGCGAATGAGCCGGTCTTGGTGTTATTTTCAGCGCACCTTATTTACACATCCGTCAGGGACCATTCCAACTCATGTGCTCTAGAACACCGCGTGCGAGGCAGCACAACGCACCGGCGATAGAGCCGCCGCATCAAAGTGCACAACGCCACCCATCATGAGCGTTTGGGCGGCTGAGCACACACAAATATATTCTTAACCAATCAGGGCATAGATATGCTTTACGTTTCAATGGTGGAACCCTTGCCACTGGGGACTCTGCCGATCGCGCACAATCTGCGAACTCCGCAGCTAGCTCAGTCAAAGCTGCTATGCCGCAATCGACATGGCATTCCCACTGGCACCAAATTCTCGCCGAGGATCGGTTCAGCGGAAGACGGCCTCTCGCCGACTTGACGCGGCCGCCTACCAGTAGTGCGCCGTTCCACTTGTGCGGAGATCGTTTACCGTCATGTCCTCTCGCCGCAGCTCCAGGGGAAATTCGGTATCTGAAGGCTCTTGAATGTCGTTCAAGCTCCATGATCGCTCTGATGATCCATACTGTTGTGCTGTGACAGAGGATCTATAACGACGAAGCAGTCCGCTGACTAGCGTGAATCGTCGTGTCAACTAGCTTCCCTAGCTTTTGGATGACTGCCATCCATATCTTCTAGGGGCCTCTCAAGTCCTTGGTTGGCCACGATCACGTGGCCATAGCACGGATCTTCCTCGGCAAGCTTGTGGGGCCGGGCAGCGTGTCAGGAGAGCACACCCGTGAACTCGATTGCTGGTTACGTCCGACCCAGGCTCATCCACAGCTTGAACCTATTCAACCAACTATGTGCACGAACGATCAATCGAGAATAGGTCATGGATAGCCCGGCATGGCGGGTGTCGTGAGACTTTTAATTTATGGCACTTGCGGTGTCGAGTTTGAGCCACCCCATCTTGGAGAGTTTGGTGAGTTACTAGTGGAGCAAGACAGCTGTCTTCTACTCACTGAATAACGGGAGTTTGGGAGAAGAGCAAGCAGGTCACTCCTGCAAAGTGAAAAGAGAGCCCTGAGTCAAGGTTAAACACTCGCCTGCCCGAAACGACCTTTTACGAGGGATCGTACATTGCCTACCATGGCGCGCCAGTTCAAGAATGACCCTGCTGTTCATAGACCGAGGGTTGGGCTCCACAGATAGTGAATCTGATTGGACAGACGCGACGCGTCTGTTTACCACTATTTGCCTTACTCGGCCTATGATTTCCTCTTGACGACGCGGTCACGTACACCCTTGTGTTTTGACAATACCCGCGTCTTGAGACCGCACTCTCAATCATCTGGATCCTCATGGGTATTTCGGGTTTACTTCCGCTCCTCAAGTCTATTCAGGTCAGCAAGCACCTATCTGACTTTGCTGACCAGACTCTGGCGGTGGACGCGTACGTTTGGCTACACCGTGGTGTCTATGCCTGTGCCACCGAGCTTGCCACGGGAAGAAAGACGACCAAGTGAGTTTCCAGTCTTGCGCGTCTTTTGCAGTGGTTATGCGTGTCTAATCTGTTGGTATTCGTTCAGGTATGTTGAATATGCCATGCACCGGGTTCGACTCCTGCGCCACCACAAGATACAGCCTTACATTGTTTTTGATGGCGGGCCGCTTCCTGCCAAGAAAGGAACAGAAAGTGACAGGAGGCAGCGGAGAGAGGAAAATCTCGCCAAGGCAAATGCCCTCGCTGCACAGGGTAAACACAACCAGGCCCGAGAGTTTTATGTTAAATGTATTGACGTGACTCCACAAATGGCGTACCAACTCATCAAAGTAAGGTTATTTATGTCGGGTGGTCGCGTGCTTACCTCCCCGAATAGGTTCTTCGTAAAGAGGGCATCCCATATGTGGTCGCACCGTACGAAGCCGACGCCCAGATGGCTTACCTGGAACGCATCGGACTCGTGGATGGTATCATCACAGAGGATTCAGACTTACTTGTCTTTGGTTGTCACAAAGTGCTATTCAAACTCGATCCAGTTTCAAGCACTATCATGTCCATATTCAGAGACGACTTCGGGTCCGTGACCGCCGCCGATGCAGGATATCATTGCTCGGATGGACGGATGTGCAGTTTCGCGCCATGGCAATCCTTAGTGGTTGCGATTATCTCCCTAGTATACCTGGTATTGGGTTGAAGACTGCTTGGACGCTGCTGAAAAGGTTCCGCACTGTGGACCAGCTCGTTAGAGTTCTGATGCTAGAAGGGAAGAAAGCCGTGCCAAAAGGCTACCTCGAGGCATTTTTCCTGGCAGAGAAGGTATTCTTGCACCAGCGGGTTTATTGTCCGCTGCAAGAGAAGCTTGTCTGCCTCACGGAGATCGATGGCAAGGATGTAATGGATGCCGAAACAGAGGCATATATCGGGAGGTGGCAATGCTTTTCTGTGTTTCCGTATTCAGCTGATGACGATGATGCTAGTGACTTGGAACCTTCTTTGGCGAGAAAGCTAGCAGATGGAAACCTGGATCCGATCACACTTTTGCCAATAGTGGATATCAACCCGGGTTTTGTGCCTCACGTGTCCAGGTCACTTCCGCTTCATTTCGATAATCTCAGCCGTCTGAATACCGACAAGGGAAAAGGAAAGGCTAAAGCAGACCATGGGACTGTCGGCCTCTTGCAATTCTTTTGTAAGAAGCGCGTCGGATCCCTCGTGCTGATCTGCCACTCACCACGTCCTAGCCCCTAAGTCAAGATCAGGACTCTCGCGTAGTAACTCAGCTCCCACGAGGAAAACGGGCAAAAACAGCGGTAAAAGGACGCTTTGTGACGTCTTAGATGATAACTTGGGTGCCAAACGGATCAAGACCGAACGCGTTGGCTCCGATACGGTGCAGCGATCGCGTCTGAACATACCTCGTGCCGTAAGGCAGGAACTCGCATCTTCCGCCCCTGACGAACTGTCTGAAGCTTCAAGCATTTCATCTCGAACGCGTCATCGAGCGAACCTCACGCCCTGTGACAAGGAAAATACGAACCCTGGCCATCACCTCGAGGGTGATATCGAGGAGCCACCCGACCAGGTTCGTCAAGAGGATGGATATATGTCGCCAACTCCGTCATATTTCCGATTATCAACTCCTGATCTCTCTTCTCCCGTCGGACATTCATTCTCGGTAACACACGGGGGGCATGAAAATATAGATGATTTTGACGCCGATATCGTTTCGAGTCCCCTGGGTATCAAGCGGCGTTCTTCGTGGCCCCACAAGCGTAGTGGGTCACCCCGTAAACTTGCCGGCGGCGTGTCAGGGAAAATTCTGATTCGCGGAACCCCACCTCTGGCGGAGACAAATACCAATGGCCCAGACCTCAAGGATATACTAAGTATATGCTCAGCGGACGAACTGGAAGAACTTGACTCGAATGAGAAGTCAGTGATCTCGACCCACACTCGCTCGAAATGCGGAATAGCTGAGTCATTGGAAGACTCTGATACGGATTCTTGTGTACGTGAGACGCGGATGTATGCCGTGGCAAACGGATGGTGGAACAAGTGGGCCATGAAGCAGGAGCCTCACCCGCCGCACGTGAGCAACCTCGTGGACTATTCATCAGATACTAATCGTTCGTAGAAATTACCTATCCTTAGACGTCTTGAAACAACTGTTACTCCTGAAGGCAGACAATCAGGACAATGGTCTCCCTGGTCCGTTCCACCCAACGCAGCCGGACCTCACGTCCTTTACGCGACTTCAAATCCCAGGAAAACCCTAAGCTTTTCTGGGAAATCCACCTCGAAGCTTAATGAAGGACACGCGGAATAAGGACCGCTGCCAAGAACCGGGGCTCACAGGTTGGTAGCTGCGTCCGGCAAGTTTATGCAGGCTAAGCATTGCGCGACCAATGACTGACTGATCGTAATATGATACTTTCATAGGTTCGAATATTAATTTTTGAATTACGCATGCACGAACGACATATATGATTATTTCATACCCGGAAATCAGGCGCAGAAGTTAGTCAAAGGCCTGAACCCATCGTAAGGGGTAGCGTAATATTCCACGCGCGGTTACGGGAACAGGGATTGTTCCTCCGGGGCAAGGGAGTGTTAAAATGCTGTACTTATTCTGTTTGACGACGTCCCAGATGATCGGGGGTGGAGCAGCGATCTCGAATCAATAGATGTGTCCGTGATCAGCCCCTTAGACAGCAATAGGAAGGACTTGCGACTTGTGTTACACTCGCGTACATGTATGACACGATCGAATATATTTTTTTTTTTTCGGAAAGGCAGCTGTCTGCACAACCAGGACGACTCGACCCGCCACGCTGCATTCGCGGAGTGTAAAAACTGAGCTTAGTTTTGAGGTTTGGTGCAGACCAGCAGCCAGTAGAGAAGACTCCCTCAAGCTGCGTCGTAAAACCCAGGGCCGGCGATGCCTGATCGAGTGGTAATAATACCAGCCAATGACTATTGTTTGTGTTGCTTCCTCTTCTGAACCTCAACTAAGCAGGGATCGTGGGCCTGTACTGCCTCACTGATATGTGAACTTTGTGCATCTGAACTTCGGAGGGTGTGTCAGTCACAGGGGGCCGCCACAAAACAGTCACCTCGCCATCTGACAGCTTTCCATTTGTGTTTCATAGGCTGTTAATTTGGCAAGACATGTGTCAATTAGGAATACGTTGTCCAAACGGGGGGGGATGAACTTTTGGCTGTGTGGTCCCACCCGCATGTTGCAAGAGGCGCCCCGCTGCTGTCGTCCCACCCACCGAAAGGGCGTATCCTCATGCCCAGCCATGACCACCCTGCTGCGAACATGCCCTGCTCCTTTTATCTGGGCCAGCGAGCCCCAACCCTGCTCATCCCCCAAGTCTCCCATCGCCTCTCCCACTCCCGGCTGCCTTGATAGTGCGCCACTGCTTGTCATTCTCTCTTTGGCCCGGTGCTTGTCCCCTTTTCCACGGTGAAGATTAGGGTAAGACCTAGCATTTTCTGGTAGGTCCCGGGTTCGCTTCGGCTCGCCCACACAGGCCATTGAAGATGATCCCCCCCCCAGGCTCCCCCCCTGCCCTTCCATGGGTGACACGACCGCTAATAATTACTTTTCCAGCCGCTCTTCGCGCATCGGCCACTCGAGATATCCCTCCAACTCGGACGAGCAAAATATTCTCCCTCATCTCTTGGCGCCGCTCCCCTGTGAACCCCACTTTCAACCTTATCTCGGGGCCGGCGAGAACCCACAAAATACCAGCGTTCAGTTCATGCACTCCTGTTCCGGTCAGGATACCACTCAACTGGACTCTGATATTTTGCGACGGCATCCCGATGTCGACGAGGAGGACCCCTCCCCCTCCATGGCCGCTCATCCCATTGGGTATCCCGAGTCATCCCAGCGTACCACATCTCACGCGTTATCGCCGTATGCTGGCGATGCGTCCGGATTTAGTGATTTCTCTTCCTACGACCCTGCAACGCTGCACATCATTGATGCGCCCCTGCATGGGACCCAGACACTCAGGAGGGTTTCCTGGGTAGGTAGCATGCACGCTTTTCTTCAAAGCTTCTGACAGGTACTCCAGCCCTCGCCCGCGCAAATGGGATATTCCTCCTGGATGCAGTCTCTCCCGAGGATGGCTAGGTCCCCGGCGAGCGAGCCGCCTGAGAGCACTTCTGACGAGTCGTTTCAAGACTCGGACGCCGAAGACGCCACCCATATGTCCCCGATGATGACTGAGTTTCAGGTCCAGGCATCCCGGAATGTCGACCTCCCTCCGCACCACATGTACCGCACGCAGGCACTCCAGCCATCCGTGATGACCTTTCAGCTCTCCGAAACCATGCTGTAGCCCGTCGATGACCCTGAGAACCGACATGTATTGTGCAGCCTACTGGATATGAACATCGTTGCCGACGAAGAGGCGGACTTTACTCACCGGCCCTCTTCTTCGACTCTTTCGGCTTCCTCTCCCATGTCTTTTGGAGGCGCAACATTACAGGGTCCTGGCATGCGGCTTCAGCATGACGGTGGGAAGGTATTCGAAGCAAGCCAGCTCCGCGTGCCAGCATCCCCTGCCAACAGTGTTCCGTTCCCATCGACACTCAGCTCCACGGCCACTCGTGCCGTTTACCCAAGACCTTCTGGGATCAAGCAGCAGAAGAAGTCGAAAATGCACCAGTGCGAGAAGTGCAACAAGTTATTTCCTCGACCGAGCGGGTTGGCTACGCATATGAATACCCATTCGGGGGCTAAACGTATGTCTTTCTTGTATAGTCGTTGAATGGCGGTCTAAGTGGCCCGATTAGCCTACAAGTGCATCGTAGCGAACTGTGAAAAAAGCTTTGCTGTGAGGTCGAATGCCAAGCGACACCTACGTACCCATGGGATAAATCCAGCAACGCCCGACGTCCTCTCCATGCCCCGTTTTATGGTTGGGTTTGAAAAACCGATGGTAACGCAAGTCCACGACGCGGGGAAGCAGCCTTTAAGGTATAGATGGATTCCTCAGAGTCAATCACCTCACGAAAACGATTGGCCTCCTCAAGGATCGTTGTCACCAGCAATAGCCGGTGGTTCAGCGACCGGACTCACTTTCCAGGCCAGCATGTCTTCCACGACGTCAACCACCTTGTCTAATGGTTCCGACGATGATTACGATGAGACTGGGTCTTCGAGCGTTGCCGATGTGGGCCGGTACCAGTGCGACTATAACGGAGGCACCGACGAATTTTCTGGCACCTACCCAAGGTATGGAGAACATGCTCGATGAGATCGGTGGACAACCAGGCAAACGCTCGAATCGTTTGATGGCTCCCACGTTTCACTCCGATGGTTTCTTGGACCCTATACCATTATAATCCAGTTTGGCGGGTGTTCCCTAGCAATTTAGACACGTTATATTACTTTGCATTTTATTTCACAGTATCTAAGGAGACTGTCTGCGTATCACATTTGTGCTTGGCCCGTATAGTACACGATTTACAAGTCCGATAGGAATATCGTACAACTCTGGGACGTTAGTTGCATCGACGTGCTTAAGGTACGGATCAGGAGCAGCGAGCTCCGGAAGGTGGCCCCTGGTGTCTGCCAGTGGCGAATCAATTAGCTCACGAATATACCGCGATTAGGACATATTGTTCGACTCACCCACTAATGAATTAACGTCACTAAACGCGGGAGTGCGGGAGATCGCAAGGGAAAAGTACACAAAGTATGTGAGGAGGACCAAGACAACGGAATACGCCGGCAACAACAATGACCATTCCCTGCCACTGAATGAGTTCTTTTTTTTTTTTTTTGGTGTGGAGGATGCGCACCGGCTTGGGTACCATTTAACGCCTAGCCAGAGAATATACTCATCTGGCAAGAGTGCCCAAAGAACGTAGACGACAAATAAAAAGAAAGTAGACGATAATGCGACGAATCCGTAAAATTCGGGAGCGCGACTGCGGTGTTCACGCGGCAGTTCAGCGGGGACTCGTGCCAGAGGTGCAGGAGGTTTGAACACGAGTTCCGTCCGTGCCATGCTTTCGACGTGGTTCTTGCCAGTTTGTGCGCGCCAGCCAGCTGAGCGTTCAGCGCAACCTCCGTGACGGTCGTTGACAAGACCCACTCAGCGACTTTTGGAACTTGTGATCGTGCCAGTGATGATCAAATCCCGGTGAGCCGTCCTGTCGGTCCAAGCCGTCTTCTTACGGCGCGTCGTCAAGGAGCGGCCATTTATCTCACGAGGGACCTGCTTCCGCTGGTCTGGCTCTCAGAATCCAACCCACGATGTCGATCACGGCGGTTCAAGCTACCAAGAAGGCGCTTCGCAAGTCGATGGCGCAGACCCTCCGCGAGCTCACACCCTCTGACCTGCAGTCTCAGTGTAACTACCGGACTTGAGCCCGTGACTCGACTACTACTAATGGGTGCGCACTGAATAGCCGACGCGATCGTGGCCAAGGTCATCGCGCTCCCGGCTTTCGAGCGTTCCAAGACGATCAGCTGTTTCCTTAGCATGCCCACTGCAGAAGTCCAGACAAGGGCGTTGATATCGCACATTCTGGCAGACGGTGGTGCGCGAGCATCTCTCGGGCATCGGTGATGATCCGGGGTATGACCAAAAGGCAGGAAAAAAATTGTTTATTCCAAGCCTGACGTCCAAAGATGGGCAAATGGACTTTGTGAGGCTGTACGATGATGAAGACCTTCAAACGCTTCCTACCGGCTTGTGGGGTATCCCTGAGCCAATGGCAGTACGAGGAAGCGAGAAACGACAGAGCGGTGTGTACCTAGACAGTGCCTCAGCGAGGTCGGCTCAGAGATGAGCTGAATCTCGCCTCTGACTATATAGTGTCGGACGCTTCCTGTGATGACCTTGACGTGATCATCATGCCAGGCCAGTCTCCCTCGCTACAACCGCGCTTGGCAAATCTACTTTGCTTACCCTACCCGTTGGCAGGGGTCGCATTTGATTCATCTCTATCACGTTTAGGCCACGGTAAAGGCTATTATGACCGTTTCATCTCATCCTACGTCGGCGCCGCCAAACGACCACAGCCTCTTTTAGGTAGCTCATCATTACGTTTTCTCTGTATCATCCTCACGCGGGTATCAGTCGCATTGTCTCTGGAGCAACAATTGGTGAAGGCAGGACAAATCCCAATGACAGACCACGATTGGAAGGTAGATATGGTGATAACACCAAAAGACATTATTACCAAAGAGCTGGTGGTCGCATAGCGCGTAGCCTGTAAATAATTTCAACTGTTCCATGTCCGTTATGAGTCTTCCTGGATCGTTCCATGCATCAATTGGTCGGAATATCACACGGTAATTGTACCTACCAATGTATAGTTCTCTTGCGAGACTATGCCCGGGCGCTGATCGCTTGGGGAAGAGAGAAGGCGTACCACTCTGGAAAGGACTGAGCACACTCATGGAATTAAAGTGGAATCACATTACCCTTTCACTCTTGAATGTGGTATGATGATGAGACGATACGATCGTCCAGAAGGCAAGTAGTCAGATGCTGAGAAATTAACTTGCATCAGTCCGCAGCCCGCATCGATGATGAGATAAGAACCTAGCTGAGGCACCATTACGGCCCTGGCTCCGGTGTCAAAGGTAGCTGCTGATCCGTCTGGATTGAGCATCTTGGTTGCCATTTGGGAGGTAACGACGATCTGGTGGACAAATAAATACCTTGCTTGACGGTGAAACCATCTTCACTTACAGTCAAGTTGTTAGATACACAGGCTTGAAGAAGGAGTTGTCGAATGGTACTTAGCAAGGCTGTCTTGCTTTGCGGGGGAAGACCTAAATGTGGTTGAAAGGGAAAAGAAAGAGAATTCAAGACAAGCAAGCCAGTCTTCCATCATAAGCTTGCCATGACATGGCTATTAATTTGCAATACACACTGTTGGATGAAGTTCCCCAAGAAGGTTGTGCATAAATACCAGGAGTTCTGGTAAAGTGTGAAACCGAGCATAGCGAATCAGCTCGTGGCTGTAGTGCGAGGCCGTAGCTGTGAAGAAATGTCCACTCGTCCTTGCATCAAACGAAGACACAAATTACCTGCGAACGCCCCGGAAATGGTCTCTGGGCTTGTCATCCCTTGCATATCTAACATGTGACAAATTAACACCCCAGAAGCAGAGCATCACGAAGGACCTCACCAACGAATATGACACCCTCATCAGCCTCCGCAAATGTTCGCGCGAAATCTACTGCGACGGATTCCTTAAAACTACCCGGGGGACCAGATATTTCCAATATGTGACCTCGTGGTAGTCCACCTCCGAGGATTGTATTTACAGCGCGGAAGCTGCATTTCAAAGTATTTGTGCGAGACAATGAGGCTACCGACTGGCTCAAGGGTATTCCCCTCGGAGCTTGGGTCGCACTGATCAACGCTCGGCAGTCCATGATATTGATTCCGAGTTCTTGGCACTGGTGTCACCATCGCGGCAAGTCGAGCTAGGCGAGATCAAAGTCGCATCCTCACCTTTGGACAGGGCTTCTGCCGAGACACCGGAGAGTTCGTCGGCAGTTTCGTATCCGGCTCGTCTCAGGGCTACTTGCGTGGACTGTGGAAGTGAGAAGCTGTAGAATGATAGATTCCTAGACATGCTGTTCTTACGTGTTCAAGTTCAACTGAAGATGAGAGGGTTAGGCGAGCACATCAGGGTTGCTTACCTGGACACAAAAATCTGGGGTTGCGCAATGAGGTCGACGTCTTGAGTAGGTCAGGTCCAGCCTCAAGATCCATCACCCATTATGATCAGCACTGACTAAGCTTACTAGAAGTTCTAGACTAGTGCTATGAGAAATCAATGACACGTGACCTCGACGCGTAAAATAAATCAGGCGGAGAAATACCTTGGTTCTCCCCTTCGTTTGCTTCACGCCCTTTGATTGGTCTCGCTCAGGTTCTCCAATAGAGCTGTGTATTTTTCTTGTTTCGCTCCCTTTCTTTTCGTTCCATAATCTTGACAAATGAATTGCGATACACACCCCAATGCTCTTGATCAAAATGCATCGTACAGCGGTAAGCTTCAACTGTGTAATGCATCTTGAAATGAGCGGGTATACATAGCTTTCTAAAGCCAATGCAAAGACGTGTGGTGAGAGGATATGATAGTTGATACTCCACGGCGGGCTTATCCAACCCTAGGCCTCCGACAGACTCAGGATCACTACAGCGGGTCGACAGTGCACGCCGTGATTCCTGAAAGGAACAAGGAAGTAAACTCCATGCTACATTACGACACTTCTTACCTTGATCCACTCAGGGTCCTGCAGGAAGGTGTGGGCCAAAGAGCTGAAAATCGGGGGTGAGTGCTGTATTCAAAATCAGCCTTCTGGAATCGGGTCATATACGCATTTAAAGCGCTTGTTTGCGTTCTGATCCGTCTATGATGAACTCCCGTACTATTGCTTCGTCGAATGGAGACTCGCGCCGGAATCTCTACGTACTTGGTCTGCCATTCGACCTTACAAAGTGAGATCTATCGTGTGCACAAACGTATACACTACAACCCCGCCGTTCATCTAGGTCAGAGTTCGTCAAGATCTTTGAACCATATGGAACAGTGACCCACGCCGTCATTCTGGCCACCTTGGACAGCGCTTCTCGTCGGCGTGGTTTCATTGTAATGTTAACCCATCATGAGGCCAAGGCAGCGATGGACACATTGTCGCGCACACAGATAAAGTTCACCTTCAAATCGCTCTCCGTTTGACCTTTCCTTAATATTTTTTAGGGGACACATGCTTGATGTCTCATGGGCGGTAGTTCAACGATCCCAAGGTCTCGTCGTCCCCTATGCTGAAGCATTGCCCGACTGATTGTCAAGATAGGTTTCTTGGATGGAGCTGACCGCACGATGATGCTCGCCATCTCCACACCTATTTCTGAACCCGGTGGGCTTCCTATTCCTGGCGGACCAGAGGACGAAGTCAGCAGTCACTGGACGCTTACACACGCGCCGTCATCGAAACTGCTCGTGTCCAATTTATCTACCGTATTGTTCACGCAGGTCTCAGACTTACACCCACTCTTTTACCCGTTTGGGCCCATAAAAGAAATCAGGATTCTCGGAACCGTGCCCGTTGGCCTTCCAAACACGACTATTACTGCCATGGTTGAATATGTGAATGCGTCGAGTGCTCAAGAAGCGAAGGAGGCGTTGGAATCCCAGTCATACGCAGGACACCCTATTGCGACTTGTTATATTCGCGATGTCGGCACTGCAACGCATACACGGCCTTCTCCGTTCTTCTCTGGGTTACTTTTTGGGCACGGAAGACCTTCTGACATCGGTCTCAACCCGTTCGCTATGCCCTTTGATATTGGCCCACGTTTTCCGACGGGAGGCCAGACATTCAGTTCTCGCTCTAATCCAGGAATCCCAAGCGGACTACCTAGCGACGCCCCCCTTTCTCCGCAGCCTTTTCCAGCGCACTTAAAGCCCTATGTAACGGATGCCATCTCTAGGTCTAGCTCTGCAACGAGCTCAACGTAAGTAATTCGTGCCAGCGTTAACAACACTGTTCTCGACGCAATGTTAGCTGGAGCCACGATGGTCGCCCGCTCAGGCCTTCGCGTACATCTCACTCGTCTCTCAGCCGTGCCAACACCTACACCTCCCATGCTTAGGGTCACGTAACAATGCAATTCGAATTCCGAGCCCCTCCAAACCCAAGATGCTTTCGTCCTCGTTGCAGCAAGTTTTGACCTCGCTCTCATCCCGTTCGCCGCGCGATAACTTCCGCCCATTATGTTATATTCTCTTGGCGTGATAATATGGGATTATGTATATTCTTTTGTATAACTCGGGACTAGCACTTTTATAAACGATCGTGCGCTTAATTGTATGTAGGCTGGTTGATTCTCGATACATGTTTCCGGATCTCGGTCCGCATCATGACTCTGAGGGCTGAATACCAAGTTTCAAGCTACACACCTGACGAGCGTATTCGGTTGTTCACGTTCAGATTAACAGGGGTATCGAATGATCTAGGCTAATCAAGTGGTATCGACAAGGACAGGAATGAGTTAGCAGATCATCGGAACATCCCACTTGGAGCAGTGTTAAACACGTATCCGTGGATGGAACTTTTTCAAGGTGCCTCAAGAAATGGTCTATGTATGCAACGCACTGTCTGGGATAAAAGTCAAAGATCCAAAAAGAACCGCGCTGCTAGATCAAACGAAATGTGTCTGCTTTCATCGCAAGCATATCTGTGTGCGGGGCTAAAAAAAAAACAATGGGCAATCGGGTTATCACGTTGGTACATCAGAAAAGGTGAGCGAAAAGCACGATCGCAAGGACGCCGGTCAAGAAGGTGCCGTGCATGCCATGAACGCTAGAGAGCGAACTTGCGGCGTTGATAGTGGAAGCATTGGAGAAGGCAATAGATGGCGTGTCGAGTGTCGAGTTAGCACCGTAGACGTAAGAGGTAATCCCAGGACCAGGAGCAACCGTGTCATTGCACTGCACAGAGACGGATTGATAGAGGGCGTAAAAATGGCCTGGCCAAAATGAGCTTTGGTAAAGAGATGGTAGGTGCAGCGTACCGGCCGAGACATAGTCGGGGTCTGTCCAATCAATCATGCCTCCAGCCCATTGAATAGTGCCCTCAGGTTCTGAGGGGATACCAGCGGGCCAAATGCTATGGGTCAATCCTAAGCTTCGACCATATCAACGTATTCTTGGAAAGTACTACCTGAGCTGGATGCGACTGGGGGTGTTGGGGAATTCAGTGACGCCAGTAACGTTGTTAACGCAATCAGAGGCCAGTATGGTTCGTGTAACATTTCCGTCAACCAAGAAGGACAGGGAATCAGGCTGCCAATCGATCTGACAACAAAATGTCAGGATCATGATTCAACATATCGTCAAAGACGTACAGTAAAGTCATGCCAATTGGCGTATGTGTCTGTAAGTCCAGTCACGGTGAGGCCGTTCCTAACCTCGGCTACGACGCTCATTTATGATCGGTAACGAGGGAATGTTTTGCAAGCTTACGAATGACGCCTTGCCAAAAGTAATTAGTTTGGCCTTGCGTGGTTTGGTTACCCGGGAACTCCCAATCAATTTCGTCTTTGATGCTGCTCATGGTAATGAACGCGGCAACAACACCGACCCAACGACCGGTCTTCACTGGGAAACACGAGGAGCGGCTGTTAAACGAAGGGGGAGGGGAACGGCGAATTAAACATACTCCGAGCAGTGATTTGACCGTAATGGACATAACGGGTGGAAGAGAGCAGACTGCCACCACCTTGTTCGGTAAGGGTAATAGCAATAGCAGGCACCCCGTCTGAAGTAGTATTGAGGACGGAACCTTGCTCAAGGACCCAATCTGCATAGGAATAGTGTAGACTTGTTCCACACATTGAACTGGGACATACCGTATTCGCTTGCATTACCATTGAAATAAGTAGAGTTGGAGAGGATACGGGAGGTGTCGGAGAGTGTGTACTGCATAGCATGGGTCAGTAGCGATTTCATTGCGCCAGATGCTTTTTCCTACGTTGGCACTCTGGCATACGGGGCTGGGTGCGCAGGAGGAGAGTGAGTAGGAACTAAGTGGGTCGCACCCTCCTAGGCAATACTACGGGGGATCAGCAGGATAATTCAGTGAAAAATTGGTCAGACCAACGTAGCCGCTGCCGCAGAAGCCATATTCACCTGATAATTTGCGATAAGTGTAAATAGGACTGTTATCAACGAAGCTTACTGCAGCAGGGAAAATCCGACGAGCAGTGGTTGGTGGTGTTACTACGTTGGTGATCAAATCAACAAGGCGTCATGCCGTTGGGAGAGGAAAATGTACCAAGTTGCACCCTGGGTGGCAAGTGCAGTGGGTAACAGCGACGGCAAGAGGGAAAGGAGGAGGAGCACAAGCATAAAGGACGGTGGTGGAAAAGGAAAGTGTGTGTAAATACTAGTAGAGAGTGCGGCCGAACAAGGTTAGGAGAGATCTTTGTCATGTTTACTCCAAGCCGATGCGAGATCACGTCAATGTACCTGAGGTCTAGTACAAACATGTCACAACACAACGACGCGACGGATCTTCACTGGCGCGTCTCGCGTCGCGCTCTGCTCTTGCCCCCGACGTCCAACATGGCCCCCCAGAAAGCCCCGGAAAAACGTCCGTCTTCGGAGAACACCAAGCAAAAGAGTCTTATGAACTTCTTTGGAAAGCCTGGTATCAAATCTACGCAACCGGCCGAAGCGTCCTCGGTGTCTACCCCAGCACCCAAGTCGAAGTCTACGCGCCCCCAACTGGCGGGTGGTTCCTTTTCGTCCGATTTTGAGAGCAGCCCTAAAGACACCCCTCCAACGAGTGAGCCCATCGACGTGGACACGCTCTCCGACAATCACCAAGCCAAGCCTAAGCCAGTAAGCCCTCCGCTCCACTGGCCCATTGACAGGATCACGTCTATACTTTTCAGACGCGTCACAAGCGTAAGATTGTCATCATGGACTCTGACGATGACCAGGATGAAAACACGGCCAACAAGTCTCCTGTATACCGCACTTCTTCCCCCGAGTATCACAATAGGTCATCTCCTTCCCGAGGTTAATTCCCATTGCGTTTTGCAGCGAGTTGTACCTGATAGGTTTTTCCCAGGTCGGACCAAAAAGCTACGCACAGCAGTGCTGTCATCTGACGAAGAGAAGGGTGGCGCTTCTTCGTTTGGATCGCGTTTGTCAAGGTTCAAGAAATCCCCTGTTAAAAATTGTGTGTGCCTGTCCTTGCGCGCCGCCATTTATGTCGTATTTATGTCTTCCATCTGTTAGCACGTGCATCCCGCTCCAGTTCTGTAGTCGACGACGACGATTTCATTGTCCCTGATGACTCTGATGAGGAACTGTGCAGCCGTTCTCAATCACGCGTTTCGTCCCGTAGCAATACTTCTCGACGGTCATCCGAGTATTCCTCTCGTCATGACGATAACGATGAAGACGGGGAGGGGAAAGAATCTAGGTCAAGAAAAATGGCTCCCAAGCGAGCTATTTTCAAAAAGACGCCAGTCGAGAATGCAAGCGCTGGTAACGGGTCATCCCCTTTCCTGACTGCGGCAGAGCAACGCACCCAAGAGAAAAAGACTGAGAAGAAAGCTGCAGAGGATCCATTCGGTTTTTTAGCGGATGTTAGAGATGTAAGCCTGCTCTACACAAAATTTTCTTGCCTAACATAGTTTGCAGAAGGATGGTGTGCGTCCAGGGGAGCCCGGGTACGATCCTCGGACTCTGTATATCCCCAAAAAAGCATGGGCAGATTTCACACCATTTGAAAAGCAGGTAGGTTACTTTTAGAACATATGACCCATTCCTTTGACCATAACTTCGTTTTATTAGTTTTGGGAGGTATGACATTCAGATACACCTGCCTGTGCACGCTGAGATGTTTATATCATCAGATCAAGCAGAATCATTTTGATACGGTACTCGGGTTTTGTTTCTCGCATCCTTTAGTGTGACTGAACTAGTCATCCAGATCCTGTTCTTCCAGAAAGGGTACGGCAGTGTCTCGACTTACCTTGGATTGCTGAACCATGATCGTTCATGTCTAGGAAGTTTTTAGAGGTGCGTTTGATGTGCGTATACACTCTATCGAAGTTAAGATTTTATAGTTGTATGAAGAAGATGCACGAACTGGTCACAGGGAGTTTGATTTAAAGCTTACTCAGCGAGTGAAGATGTCAATGGTGTGCAGAGTCTTGGTCAATGTTCGCGCAATTCTTCATAAGAAATCTTGTAGGTTGGCGTTCCTGAGATGTCTTTTAATTTCTGGGCTGCGTAAGTGTTGCGTTAGTGACACATAATCACTAAACTTAACTATGACGTAGCAAATTTCTTGCAAAAGGTGAAAACAGTCATTTACAACAGACCGATATGCTAAATTCATGAGTAGGTTACAAGGTCGGTCGGGTCGATCAGTCAGAGACCGCTCTTGGCGCAGAGATGCGCGTGGCCAAGTCGAAAGGTAAACCCACCGATGATAAAGGCAAGGAGAAAATTGTGCGGAGGTATCTTGCGAGTTGATTGCGACCTCGAGTTGGCGTTGATCTATTGATAGAGAACTCAATAAAGTTTACACAAACGGAACCCTCGTCGACGAAGAACTCCTTACAGACGAACAAGCCGGTCACTGCATTTCCATCCGCGAGGACGCCGATGCAAAGAAGGGTAGCAACTTTGGCATCTGTGTCTTGGACAGTGCGACGTCTCAGTTTAACCTGAGTTCCTTCGATGATGATGTTTGCTTCACAAAACTGGAGACGATGATCCGGCAGCTGAGACCGAAGGAAGCGATATTTACCAAGGTGGCATTCATGTCCTGTCCCTGTTATTGAACCATTACTGATCGAAACCAAGGGTAACTTGTCTGTGCCAACAGTACGCCTTCTGAAAGCTATTTTGCCGTCGTCGTGCCTCTGGACAAGCTTGCGTGACGTTGAAGGTTTTACGTATGAGCAGACCTTCGTAGAGCTGAACAAAATGTTCTCAGGAAATGAGGACGTATCGATGGATGAGGACGGCGTACTCAGTGAGGCTGTACCTGCCAGCATCCGAGACATGGCCGGTTGCCGGGCCGCTATAGAAGCACTTGGGGCGATGGCATGGTATCTCCGCCAGCTGAACATTGACAAAGATTTATTGACTATGAAGAACTTCAACGTCTACGACCCAATGAAAAGAGGACGTAATCTGGTTCTGGACGGCCAAACTCTCAGCCACGTTGAGGTAATGAGATTAAGTGAGCTTCACTTGGGAGTGCCTCAGGGATTTTGGTAGGTATTACAAAATAACGAAGGCACAGATGAGGGATCCCTGCATAAACTACTGAATAGGTGTATCACTCCGTTTGGTATGTCCATCACTGCACTCAGTCTACTCGTGCTTCGATGTAACATCGGCACCATAGGGAAGAGACTCCTTAGAATATGGCTCTGTGTTCCCTTGCGTGATGTGAAAGACATCAATGATCGGTGATTACACAGTTTCGTTAGCGTTCGCGTCCTTAATGTCCGTCTTTTGGCAGACTAGACGCTGTTGAGGAGCTGATTAACCACGAGATATTTGAGGAGGAATTCACTAAACTGGTGAAAGGCCTTCCTGATCTTGAACGCATCGTTTCTCGCATACACGCGAAAAACTGCAAAGTGAAGGACTTTATGAAGGTGCTCTCTGTACGTGATCGTGCGCATGCTTTGAATCCATTACATTGACGTGAAGTCCGTCCCAGGCCTTTAAGAGGCTCAATGAAGGTCTCGCCGGCCTGGCAGACAATTCCGAGTGTCTCGCATCCAAAACAATACTGGGTCTGTTGAGATCTGCGCCAGATCTTACACCTCACTTGAAGAATGTAACATCACGGTTCACCGCAGACAAAGGTATATAATAACTGTTCTGTGATATTGAATCTGATGTAGTCTAGAATCAGACGAATTGCTTCCAGTGGACGGAAAGGACGAGGTTTATGATGGCGTGATGGAAGAAATCGCGAACTTAGAGAAGGAGCTTGATGGGCAGTTAAAGAAGTTTGAGAAGAAACTTGGGTAAGCCCAAGATGTCATGGCAGATTGATCCTCCTTACAGTTTCCCAAGATGTCCGCTGTCTTGGTGGCACAGCGGGACGGGAAACAAGGTAAGTTTTGACCATTGTATTCTCGAACAGTATTAATTCGAGGTCGCAGGAAATTTATCTCGTTCAAACAAAAGCCAATGAGAAAAATATTCCTGATGACTGGGTGAAGAGTGGCGCTACTAAGGTGGGATTCTTTTTCCCGCTAAGCCGAGGACCGTCCGTTTACCAACTACGCAGGCTGCGAAACGCTGGGTTGTCCCCACTTTGCAACCGATTATCCGTACATTGAAAGAAGCGCGCGAGAACCGCACAACGGCGATCAAAGAGTTCAAATGGCGGCTCTTTGAGGAATTTGACACTGATCGAGGAGTGTGGCTTCGAGCAGTCCGTGTGCTTGCTGAACTCGACTGCTTGTTTTCCCTAGCCAAGTCATCTGTTGCAATTGGCGAGCCCTCCTGTAGACCCGAGTTCGTAGAAGGGGATGCGGCCTTTATCGAGTTCAAAGAGCTAAGACACCCAACCCTTGCGAACCTGAAAGCAACTTTCATTCCGAACGACATCAAGCTCGGCGGGGAAGTAGGAAGGATTGCCTTGCTGACAGGTACATCAAGCCTTTTTAGCTACAATTATCAGTTCCTAACGCTGTTTTGCAGGGCCTAATATGGGGTATGCGTTTGTTAGTAACATTCCTCCCGATCATTGGACTGACAATTCTTCACCATAGTGGCAAATCTACGGTGAGTTTACGGGTATTTTAGTGGGTTATTGACTCATTTTTTTCAGGCTATGAGAATGACAGCAACTGGTGTTGTATGGATGCGCTCACTCTCGTGGTGAATGAAAAATCTCACCATCTACGTAGATCATGGCGCAGCTTGGAATGCGTGTCCCGGCGCAGTCAGCTCGGTCAGTTACAGCAAAGTGCTCCCCCACGACCAATAAGCTCTCCTAATCAGAGCTAACAGCCTTTGTCCCGTTGATGCGATTTTGACTCGCATGGGAGCGTATGATAATATGTTCTCGAACGCAAGCACCTTCAAGGTTGAGTTGGATGAATGGTGAGCCTCTTGTGAATTCTGGTGATCAGAGAGCGATCGATTAATGCCTGCATAGCTGCAAAATCCTGCGCGAGGCGACTCCTCGGTCACTGGTCATCCTGGATGGTACGGGGGATAATTATCTCAACGCATTTCGTTAACTGTTCCGTCTAGAACTTGGTAGAGGTACTTCAACCTATGTAAGTTTACTTGTTAATATTTCGAAATGCACGCAGTGCTCATTGTTTGTAGGATGGAATGGCAATTGCTGGCGTAAGTGACCTCCAGTCCTGTAGTTCCGCTTATCGATAGATTGTATCCATAGGCTGTTTTGCACGAGCTTGCTACACGCACACTTCCTTTGGCATTCTTTGCTACTCATTATGGTTCGCTCACGGATGACTTTGCATACCATCCCAACATCAGGAATATGCACATGTCAACAAGTCTCGATGATGAGCAACAGAAGGTATATTTCCGTGTCTTTACGTCTTCCTCATCCTAACAGCCCACGTACAGCTTATCTTCCTCTACAAGCTCGTTGACGGTGTCGCTTCTTCTTCCTTTGGCACCCATGTTGCCAGCTTAGCAGGCGTGCCCTCTGGAGTTGTTTCACGTGCTGAGGTCATCTCGGAGGACTTTGCAATGCAGTTTAAAGCCCGGATTGATGGCAAGAAGAAACAGCTTGCGTCAAAACTTTCCCTCGTTGCGCAGGCTGATTTCAAATACTTGTTGACACTGGCGAGTGGAGAAATAACACTCCCAGACGACCCATGCAGAAAACGGGAACTGCTAAAGGTTCTGAAGAACTGTGCGAGATCATACTCGTCGTGAATGATAGGGACTCTTGTGTGCTATATTTTATGGATTTTGCTGATTGATACCGTGTTACCCTCGTCGTCGTCATCTACTGTAGTCTATACTTTCTGCATCCTCGCGGTGATGCCGTGTCATAGTGTACAAAGTCGAATAAATGGATCCGAGTTCATTTTAGGCAATGCGCGCTCAGACCGGCGAATCCGTTCGCGAACAACACGCCGTGTCTCGATGTTTGCGAGATCTGTGCAGCCCGACATCGTGTCGCTGTTCTCCTCGACAGGCAGCGATCCCCTGGGTTTGTTCTCGCTCCAGGTTGACTCTAGCCTTCCCTCTGATTCTTTCATTCACCTTCTGAATGACTCTACTTCCCTTCCCGCACCACCTCCACCCGCCGCTCTTATAGCGGCGCCGTCCGTCTACCGCGACCAGCATACGGATGCCAGCAGAGGGCATGAACTAAACCAAACTGTACTTCACATCCAATCTCCGACGCTACGCAATACTTTCATTCAGTGCCCCCCTCCGGCTCCGGCTTCTTCTAGCGGCAGAACGCTCGGATTAAAGCATACCTGGCTGCATATCCAAGTGCGCAGCCTGGGAAGGGACTGGTCGTTCGAAGTCGGCATAGTCGACAAGTCGGGCAGACCCGGAACCATCCGATGCTCCACGTTTCAGGTGCACTTTTGATCATTCCCGCTTCCCCGCGTCGCGCCCGTATGTCAATCACTCATATGATATGACCATGATTCCAGAAGTCCCCAAAGCTCATCCGTAATCACGGCGCGTCCCCGTTGCTTCACCTCCCCCTCACATTTCCGCCGGCCTCGTCGAGCCCTCTAACCGCATGGTCGACGATCGCGCTTAACCTTGCGCAGTTTGTCCCGCAGTTCGCTTCCCTCGCCCATATCCAATCATCAAGCGAATCGACAAACGCCCACTATTCGGCGGAGAGAGGAGGGATGCCCAACCAAGGTCCCTTGCCTTCTGGGACGTACTCCCATCTCACCTTCATAAAGATCTATGCAACCTGTCGCTTACGAAGGATCTGGTTGAGCGAATCCGCTCCTATCACAAGAACCCCTTGGGAATTCGAGCTCTACGGAGATTAAGTGTTGTTTTTGAATCGCTTTTGCTTGTTGCCGAGATGTAACTTGCCCGCTTCGCGGCGGAACGCGCGTCCATGGAGGACTTTGTTGCGAAGAGCAATTGGAAATGGAGAAAGCTTCCCGTGAATTCGTTCGCTCAAAGGACGGAGCGCCAGCGCCGATCTAACGAAAATAAAGCCAATGTAGCGGAGCATGGACGATGCCGTGATGGAAACCAAGATGTTTGTGTTTCACTGAATTAGGCTTCCTCTGGGAATCCTGTACTGAAGGCGGTGAGTGTGTGGATAGATGGAACGTGTACGAGGTACGCCACGTTCTCCATTGTTGACGGCACTTTTTTGATGACAATGGACAATGTACGATACGATGCAATGTTTTTTTTTTTTTTTTTCTTTTTCGTCCCCGCTCGATCTATTGCTCGTTGCGCCACCGTCACGCATATGCATCATCTGATGCTTGTCAATGGGTGCGCTCACGTTGGAATGACGCATTCTCGTAAGATTCGGCCGACTGTCTCCGATGTTTGTGTTCTGTCAGCACCTTGTTGATACCGTCGATTGCGGAACTCTTTGTTCCCCCGTTGTCAGGATCACCAGGGGGCGTGGACAGTGCCGACGGAGCTAGGCTGCTTTGCTCACCTTTGGTGACTTCTCGCGTTCTGAACGCCATTCCTCTGGGAATTAACAGCAATCTTAGATCAGCGCAGAAAGGTGTGTTGACTAGGAGTTGCGAACTGCTTGGCCCGTTCTTCGTGGCCCGAAACACTCGCGCTATCCGTTTTCCTCGAGACAGCGCCGACTCGGTCTGCGCGAACCTGCGGAGGAATCCGTTCAGAGTGAAGCCGTGTCTAGCGAAATCGCGGGATCTCCGGTCAACGGAAGCTCGTAAACACCCGTGCAATGCATCTTTTGCGAAAGAAAGAGCATTTTCATTTCCGGAAATGTAGGGACAGATACCAGCGCGCACCGCGCTTACCACACCTGATTATCTCAAAGCAGCCTGTACGGTACAATAAGGGAGTTGGTGCTCGGACCACGTTCCCTTCTGTTGCCCAGTGGATTGGGACGGTTCCGTTCACCAACGAGGTCATCTTTCATCCGGGACACTGTATAGCCAGTTCAGCCTATCCTCTCCCCCTGGCACAGGAACGCCTCGGTGTACCGGATTTCGAGCTGCACGGAGATGAAGTCCTGAGTTTATATCTCCCATCGCACGTTCGCACCAATGTACAGTATGCACCGTCCCGTGGCGCCAGAGTGTCGAGCGCTTTTGGGTCCTCTTGAGATTAGTGATCGATGAAGCCTCTCTGATGGACGGGACCATTTCCGCGGTCGTTTTGTGGGTTACGAAGAGGCAGTTCCCGTGCTTCTTTCAATCGGCGTTTTTGGTGCTTATTAGCGTTTGGATGAAGACGCGGTGCATGGATAGCTTGGAAAGTCTGTTGAGAGATCCTGGCTACGGGTCACGAGAGAACTCGGTTTGGTTTAGACCACCGTCATCCAGCTTGGACACCGCGGTCATTTCCACTTTGCCGGATTAGCTGGGTGACCCACAAATACGATCCTACTCCGGTCACTGGCTCTATCTAGGAACGACGACCGCGACAAATAATTTAACTCGGCCCGGGATGACCGTCACCATGCCTTGCTGGTCGGACAAACGGGACGGGCAACGTATATTGAGGCCCAGGCTTACACATCTCAGCTCTGGGACACAGGTCGGCATGATTTCAATTTTCGTGGACGGGATGAAATTACGAAGCCGGAGTTTGCCTGGTGGCGGCACAAATGATGAGTGATAAGACGCCTGTCGCCCACACGTTTTGAATGGAAAATAAATGGACAATCAAAAAGGTGGCTGGTGAATTGCGAGAGACCCATCACCGACATCATCGCTAGTGGGAAAGATGAAATCCTGTCCACATCCCAGGGTTCTGACGCTGATCATGAAATGAAACTGGCCGATTCCTGTGAGAACCTCGTTTGATGTTTCCCACCGAGGCCGTCGACGACTGGACGTTCTTTACGAGAATCGTGACAAGACCGCCGTCACGGCTAGAATACGTTGCGTTCTTCAGCTACGGCGTCTGTCGTTTGCGTCGCTGTCATCCACAACGTTCCACCATCATTGTTGCCCGGATCGATTGAAGAGCTGAGGACACGTGCATGGTTGATTCTCAGTGCTCGAACCTCGCATGGAGCAGCTGTTCCGAGAGTGGCAAGTGTACCGTACGGCCGGGAAACGTCATGCCGTACTGGCCAAGGTGGAATGGAGCGGGTATAAGGGATCCGCGCGAGTCTATATGGCTTTCAGGCGTCAGCAGGGCTTTGTCTCATATCGATCGCACGACATGGGAGCTGGCGTGACCGCTATACCGGAGATTGAAGCTGCAAGGGTGAAGGTGACGCGTCCGCACGGTGGCACTAGAGCTCAGGTGCTCTTGGCCGGAAATGCCTGTCGCACGGATCCTAATTCTAGAGCTCAAGGTTTGGTAGCCATTTCTGCGCCCCCGTGTATTTCTAACCCTAACCCCTTCTTGTCCGGTGACACTGTACTTGGGGGGGGGAGCTAGAGTGTATTTAGGCGTGCAGTATGTACAAATTTAAGATTAGGGTTAGGTGTGAGTCTAGGGGCAGGGCAACCTAGCCAGGTTCGGACGAGGTTTAGGGTTATTTATCGAGGACTTTTAGCGCTTCTCGTCGTATGGTTTAGGTCATGAAACAAACTTTGCGACCTGTTTCGCAAACCCTGCCGTATTGAATGTCTCGGAGTTGCCGTCACCTGCGCGGACCATTATTTGATCATATCGCGGGGATTGAAAATGGGTTTCTGCCGTGCGGCCTCTTTGTTGTTTACGGCCAGACGGCGATGGACGACCTCGTCGTCGAAGACATCTTGTCCGATGCGCTCGAAATTCTGGGAGAAGAGAGGGTGCAGGACCAGCGGCACATCCAGTACGGCCCTTTGAAGCTTTCAGTGGCTCCCAAGGTGAATTTGTCGGCTTTCTATCGAGTCTAGCCTCCCAAATCGATCGATTCTTTTCTCGCCGTTCTCTCCTAGGAGGGCAAGGTGGGCGTCGTGTTACTCTACAACTGCGTTCCAGGCAGACAGCACCCCACTCCAAGGCAAACACGTTGCTCGCAGATCACCTCTTTTCGCCATCGCTCGTCCTTGCCGAACTAATCGAACGGGGAGCACTGCCCGTCTCGGGCCGTCAAAGTAAGCAAATGTAACAAGTTTGAATATGCCCTAGAGCGGCCACTTCTTTATTGACCACGTATTCAGTCGTCGAGCTTGGCGCAGGGTGCGCACTGCCCTCGCTCCTGGCGGCGACCATGATCCAGCCCCCATCCCTGATCGTCGCAACCGATTACCCAGACGACGGCATCCTTGGAAATCTACGAGCAAACGTCGAAAGAAACAGAGCACATTATAGACCCTCTTGCCAAATCCATTGCGTTGGGTACGAATGGGGAACAGACACCACCCCCCTATTGTAGGTCTGACACCGATTCATTGTGCCATGATGACCGCTGGACAGATTATTAATTTTACTTTGTTCAGGCATCTCTCGCAGCGTGTCGACAGCACGTTATCGGGCTACGACATCGTTATCATGTCGGATCTATTGCACTTTGTTTCGTCCCACGATGTGCTCGTGTTGGGACTCACTTTACTTCTTGCAAAGTCTCCTCAGGCGCGTGTATACGTCGCTGCAGGGAAGTACACTGCACCACACGTGTGTGACAGCTTTCTAAACCTCGGTGCCCGTGCCGGATTGATGTGGGAGGAAAAGATGAGCGGTGACAGTGATGGGCAGCACAGCGACGATACGTGGGAGGGTTCGATGATCGTTAGCGGGCTCGACGTCGCTCAGCTTAGCGCCAGAAAGCGCATGTGTCGGTGGTGGATCGGTCGGTGGGGCGATGCGGTCTTGCCTTGATGACAGTATGTGAACATTCCTTGATCGATCCCACGCTTCTATGTTTTTGCCAACGTCAAATGAAAATAGAACCATGCAGGCGGTGCATTTTGTCAAGTTTGAGTATAATTGTCGTCCAACAGGGTGATCTAATCAATCAAAGTTTATCCGGCGAGGCAAGGCCGCAATACAACGCCAACGTTTATTGATCGTGCGTCCATGGAGCAACTCTGTTAGATATTGAACACGCTGTTTACGCGCGTCCGGAGTTTTTCAGATGCAAGACAAGGTTTCCCTGGATCGATAAGCTAGGTTGAACAAACAGTAGCTTTTGCAGACGTGCGGCACATGTCACATCATCCATGATTCTTCCTCGGGCGAGTATGAGGTATATTATGTCGTAATGGGGAACGGATCGCGCCGGCGCATGATTACCGAACTATGTTCAATGACGACGGACATACCCTGCGAGCCGCAGTACATTCATTTGGAGACAGGCACATGGAATGAGGTCCGGGCGTGTGACATCATGCAGAGTCGTGGACGTACTGTGGCGTTCATCGTGTTGGATGCCAATGAAGAGCTCTAAGGACGCCTGGTGTGTCATTCCGGTCGCGTCATTGTCATGGGGCAAAAAAAAAAAGGAAGGCGCAATCAGTGAGACAGAGAGAAACATCAAAAAAGTACGCGAGTGGCGTGCAGTGTGCCTCCACTGGCGTCGATATAGTCTACTATGCACAAAACTGGAACAACCAAGCGCCAAGTGCTGTGTGTGTGTTGGTCGTGGAGCACGATGGGGTGTGGACCATGTGCCACGCGTGGGCCGCTCGCATGATTTTCCACCGGAGTGCGGAGGATCGGTGAGGGCGCGAGCTAAAAGTACGCCGGAGGTTGTTTCCACGCGACTATGGCACGTACTCTGTACCGTCCGTACGTGTCGTGCGCCGTCTGGACGGTTTACTTTTTCGGACCAGGGATCGACTTAATGCCCACCCACCGTCACATGAAGAAGGGGGGGGGGGGGTTCACCAAAGACCAGCGCAGTCGAGGGCATGATGCCAGCAAAACCACGTCCGGTCCAATCGCACGCGCGGTCGCTCGTCTCGGATCATCCCCGCCCTACACAAGGCAATTCATCTGACGTTTTTTTTTCGATTCAAACCTCATCGCAGCGTGCACCAAGGACGATCAGCAACGAGGTACACCGGGCCACGCCTAGGACTCTGAATTGTACGTATGCGCACGCTGTTTCGATTAGCTTCGCATCGATGCGTGCTCGCTATCTCGCCGTGACTTGCGATCACGCCGGGGCTCACAGCCAATGTGGGCCCGAGATCGCACCGCGTCGACGTTGCTGGCCGTCCGCGAAATTTGAATACGTGCACGAGATCCCCGCGCGTCGTTTATGGGAAAACGAATAACGTTACGGGCGTTCTTTGTATCAAAGTTTGGTCTAGCCTAATTCTTCTGTTTTGTCACACCAACGTTTCCCAGTCACTGTTAACGTGGAGCGATCCCGAGCTAGCGGCGCAAACTACTTGACGGTATTGGGGTAACAGGTTTTTTTTCTCCTCATTGTCCGACGGTTTGGTCGCGATGAGTGACACGGCGCAGTGCGCGAGGTGGCGCACGAGTATGACGAGAGTGCTGTCATTCCGTCCGGAAAACGTTTGATCATGATGATCGTCGCTCGGCTAATGACCGTGTGTACAGGAGCACTCCTTTTTCTGGTTGTCCGCGGATCAGGCCAACATACAGGGATACATTTGATACATTTGTTCCATAAAGCGATGTCGGCTCTTTGTGGATTTACACCACATTCGGGAAAGTCATTAGGCGAGAGCCGTGACCCCCCTCAAAATGTAAAATATGTCCGCAAGACTTGGATCACCGACATGTTCGTTATATGCACGGTACCTCCTTGGTTACGCCGAACTGATCCATCGGAAGTTCCAGAGTACGTGTTCCGAGACAGCTTTATTACACCCGCGGCGTGTCTAAAGTTGACAAAGAACGTTGGCTCTGGTGTGTCGTACGATGCGCGAATTCCGGCGACCAATGAATGGTGTCAGCCAGAGGAAATTTTTTTGACATACCGGGCGGGGAGATAAGGTCGTGATCCGTTGAGATTCTACGTTTGCCAAAACTAACATTCAGATTTCCCAAACAGGTCACTGCAAGAACGGGTAGACTATGGGAGACGGATCGATGATGCCTCGGCGGGGACATGGCCCCAATCTACAGAGACACGGAGCGGTGCTCGCTTGGTCGTCTGCCTTGTGACAACACGAGCCAAATCGTGTATGGAGCGGTGGCGAAAAGGGGGTGGAGAGGGATGAGGTTCGGCGTACCTGTCGTCAACGACTGGGAGATAGCGAAGGCGTCTACTGGCGTGATTTGTCTGTTGAGCTTACTTTTTCGAGTCGGGAATTGCTCAAAGGACCGGGTCTCATCGACTGCCAGGACGACCTGTGTGATCTCGAGTAGATCTACCTGGAGGTCCGCGGAAGATTCACGCATGCGACGCGTTCCACATGGATATCTTGCGATGTGGACGGAGTCGGAGGAGTCGGGATGATCAGCGTGGACTTGATCTGGGGCGGTGGGATGTGGCGAAATGTACATAACTCCGCTATTTTATTGATATTGCGTGATTTAGTAGACGGGGGAACGAGTGGTGGGTCTCACGATTGTGATTGAGTGGCCGATGCATTGCAAGTCGCAGAACGTTCTTTGATGTGGTTGCGAGCGCGGGTAGCACTGGCATGTGGAGGTGGGACAGCACAAGAGAAGATCTGGAAAGAGGGAATGCGAAAAGCGAATCTGAACGAGCACATGGGAGCGAGGCACGCAGGACCGAGGATGAGCGGCAGAGTGCGAGCGCACGTTGAAAGCGGGTGAATCGGGGAGAAGGGGTCTACCGGCTGACATCCGCCATTCTGAACGTGGCGAGCGAGGGCTTCGGCGGATCACCATCGATGGGTACAGACGTCAGCAAGACTTAGTAATGCAAGTGGTAATACCCTGTGCCGCACTAGAGACGTCTGTCGTACGTTGTGAGTGGCGAGTTCGAAGAAGCACGCTCGCCAGATATTTGTCTGTATCCGAAGATCTGGCACACATGGCGAGATCTGGGGAAAACAAAGAGAAGATGGGACACGATGTAGACTGCAACTAGTTGGTATTCGAGTTTTAATGTCCGACCAGCCATCCAGACTGCAAGGCACAGGAAAAGTGTGCACAGTGCCAATGTGACGAACAGGGCTGGCATCACGGCGCCGAGTAGACAGGGGAGAAAACAAGAGAGAAGGGGGGGGGGAAGGTGACGAAAAAAAAACAGATGCTGTGGTGGAAAAAAGCGCAGGACGTACGGTAGGCAAACACATGCGTGGGGACAGGGTCTGGCAACACCCAAAGATAGAACGGCGAATAAAAACTCGCAAGGGGGGGGTTGTGCAGCGACGAATGGAATGCAGCTGCGGGGGATGTCGCCGGAGGGGGTTGGGCACGGGAGGGGGCTACAGACGGGTCGAAAAGGGCTATATTTGCCGGCTGGCAGGGGTCTGCTCCGCATCTGCACGGACGACTGGCCTAGCAGCCTTTGCTGGGACGAGAGCCATCGGACGAGTTGCCTTATTCGGCAAGTCGTCCGGAACGCTGGTGAATCAACTTGAGAAGCATGCCATAAAAGGGTAAAAAGATGGGTCGACACCAAAACTCTGTCATGGAGTATTTTTTGGATTTTATAATTTTCAGCGCCGATATGGGTTACTTAAAGTGTGGAATGGAAATGACGGTAAGGGTTATGTACGCATGTCCCTGTGGAGATGCGTAGATTGGGTTCATTAGATCCAGCGGGTCTCCCTCTCCCCTGCCTCGAGAGACGCTCGCACTCGGAATGGCCCAATCAGATCCTCGTCCCATCTTTATAACTTCCTCCCCGCTCGCCTCTCCCTCTCCCCGTCCCCGCCCACCCTCCTCCTAGCCCTCCCCTCCCCAGCCCACACCCAGCCCTTCCTCTCTCCCCCCGATCATCCTTGATGTCCTTGGATCACTTCCCCATGTTTGCCGAGCGTCGCTTCCAGCCCAGCGAGAGGTCCTCTTACCCGGCCCACGACCACCTCGTCTCTCCCTCTTCCTCCTGGTCCTACTCTTCCAGGCCTTCTCCCGACCCCAGCACCGCCTTCCCGCAGCAGATCCCCTCCTCCTGGAGCGCTCCTCACTATCCCGCTTGGTCCGCGCCGTCCGTCACTTACTCGCCCCCCCCGCCGGCCTCCCCTCCGCCGTACGTCGCCCTGAGTTCAAGTTACCGTCACCCGGCGTTTACGCTCTTCCACCACACCGATTATCCAGCATCTTCCTCCCGCCCCCTCGTCCCTTCATCCCATTCATCCCTTGCCTCCTCTTTATCGCCAACTGCATCCTGCACACGCTCTGCGCAAAATACTTTGGCCTCTATTGTTCCCAGCTCAAAGTTTGACTCTCACCCGTGGGGCGATGGGCTCTTCACTATCGATGATCCGGAAACCGCATCAAACTCCGAACGGCCCGCAAGCAGTGTGGCCACTTCCCCTTCAGCACGCGCTTCCTCTATCATCTCCTCTGTCAGCATTCCCCCAGTCAAAGTAGAGCCCGAAGACGCTACTCCTTCCGATTGTTTTGTCATGGAGTTCTCTGCCCCCACCCCCGCTGCCCAGGCCAGCAGCTCTCTCGCTCCCCCGACAGAGGTTCCCCTTCGCGCCACCCAGGCCAGCAAGGCAATGCGCAAGATGATGGGTGTCTTCCGCCTCAACCCTTTTTCGATGCATGAGAGTGGCGGTCAGCCTACCGCAACTTGGACCGGTGAGGAGGCCGGTCCACTCGAGGAGGAGCCGCAGATGTTCGAGTTCCAGTTGGACCTGCCTGGCTACGAGCGTGCAGCCAGTGACCCCGTGCAACCGCAGCCGGCTGCTTCCTCGAACAAGACAGACGGCGACTTTGACGACACCGGCAACTGGGCGGAATGTAATGAACCGCCATTGAATTATTCTGCCGCCTCCCACGCTGGTTGGCTCGGAAATGACTCCCCGGCATCTTATACGCTACCTTCCCTTCGACCCTATAGCCCGCACCATCCACTTCACTCACCCTCTCCGTCTGCCGTTTCGCCTCGTAGGACCCCTTTAGATAACGCTTCCCCAGATGTAAGCGCGCCCTGTGATCGTCTACAAGATTCCCAGTTTCATTGATCACTTTCTCTAGTACGCTTCTTCGTATACGCTGCCTATACCAAGTAGCTGCGCTACTTCTATCGACAACCTTCCGCCCATCTCAACGGTGGCCCGTCGGTGGTCAAACACGACAAATCTCCAGCATCCCTTCATGCTTTAGACCCGCAGCACCGCCCGTGATTCTCGCTACTCTAGATAGCTGTCAGAAGCATTCTCGTCAAAACCACACGCACTGTATTATCATTACCACCGTTTCTGTCTGTTTCAGTTGTGTTATTCTATACGTTGCAGCACTTTTCTTCCAGGCACTTTGTTATCACTCGTCTTGATGTCTTGTTCTGGTCTTCTTGGGTATCCTCTCAATTATGGACGACTACCAATATTGCTTGCTCAACGGGTTGGAACGCATGTAGCACAGAGCAAATCATATACCTACATTACATACCCAATATATCACATCTTGCATAGCATCTCACCGTGCCCTATCGCGAACATCAGCTGTCATCGCTGCGGAACGCATGCCGAGTCGCAAAACTCCTTGAGCCGCTCCCCTCCCTTCACCTCGAATGCGCCCATGGAGTCGGATCTCATTTCACATCGCTTCGAACGTATTTCTTTCAGTCTCTTGGGGCGTATGCACATGGCAACAAATATCTATTCGGTCAGATGGCTCATGATAACGTAAGCGCGCAGGTGGAACTCATCGATTGCGTCCGTCATCCCTTGATACGGATCCACGTTTTTTTTTTTCTGATCGGTTCAATAACCCGTCACTTTTCCCGCCAAACAAGACATATGGCGCGCCATTTCCTCGGTGAAACCACCGTCTGCAAACCGTGCCCTTTGGAGAATGCACCGCACGCAAGTGCAGCGGACGAATCCCGTCTGGTGTCGCCCTCTCTCCAAGATCCTCATCAGTGAAGGATTGGGACCCGCAAGCCGGGGCGTGCGTTCCATTTATCGATCGGGCCTAGACCAGGACGGCGAATTATGGCATCGCACGTTCTTGCATCGCGACGCACGCGTCGTGTGGATACTCGTTGCGCGAGACGAACGCGATTCGGACGGAGAGGTACCGCAGGCACTGCAACATGTCAATTGAGCAGGGCCGCAGGCTGTCCAGCAGGATCGCTTGAGGGAGGAGGAAATAAATAAATAAAATAGAGGTCATAAACGGAACGATCGATAGGGACTCGAGACCGGTGTGTCAGCGCACAGGATCTCCATCTGTTGTCGTGTTGAACGTGGATCTGTGGCTCCGCCTTCTCCCTCTTTCGGACGACGGGCTTGGCGAGATCGACAGGATAGTTTATCCCCGCTCGAACGACATGTAAGGATGCAACGGGGTAGTGATGCCAGTGGGAGGACGTAGACATCAAAGACGGGTCAAGGACGCGCCTGCAGCACGTCGTCAGGCCCGCGCAACTGACACGTTCATTTCGTTTTTTTTTTTTAATCGTTTTTTCAAGAGGCGCGACGCACTGCGGAGTAGATTACACGATGTCTGCTCTCCAGTCGGATTCGGAATGGTCTTGAGACTCCAAGGAATATGAGCGCTCGCAGACAAGTACGTAGGTGGGCGTAGGCGAGTTTCTCTTTCGTCAAACCTGTGCATGTGGCACACTGGGGACCTCGCGGGTGCTGACTCAATCCAGCGACCGCTGAGTTTTGACGAACAATGCGGGGGACCTTCTGTCCGCTCGGTTTACAAAGACCCTAAAATTCTCCTAGTGCACCGCTAGGGGATAGACTCCATATCGCCGACGGCGTGAACACCGCCGTTCATGCGCATGCTCAGCGCACAAAGTAGTCCTGCACATGGCAGTGACAGCATCGTCCCAGCGCGGTAAGATGCGGAAATACGGTCCTGCTTCGTTTATGGGCGCCGAAGTAATTCGGCTTTGGGCCATGGAACACAACGTATGAAATGCCCTCACAGGGTTCAAACGTTCATACGTTGCCAGGGCAGAAAGTGTGTTTAGTCCGCTGATTGCCGGCGCGTTCTGTCAGGAAGGTGCCCGTACAGATTGTCCTGATTTTGCTAGTAAAGAACACAGACGTTTGCATGTCCCCAATCCCCGCGTGTCACGGCACCACCAATGAATATGGTTATAAAAATAAAATGCACCCCAAAGTGGGCGAGCCTTGCATCACCGGACTTGCGAGCGAGAAGGCGTACATGATCGCCGCGTTGTATGATAAGCAGGATTTGTGTCCGGCTCCGGAACAAGCACCGCCGGGGAACCAAAGGAATGGACGAGAAGACGTGGCAGTGGACGCGTGTGTTGATCTGGCGGACGCGGCGAACTCGTCTTGTTGCAAGCGTGGGTACGAGAGGGTGTGTACACTTACGAATCGGCCGCGTGACGGGATGGTGTTCAGTTTGACGACGAGTATGGTGTCCATACCAGGAACTAGTAGATTGACGGGACGTATCTGGGTCTTCTCGTGGTTGCGGGTGGCTAGACTGCATAGTAGTCGAACCCACGTTTCTTCTTGGAACGAGGCCGCGATCAACGAGTGAATCAAGTTGTGCTCCGAGCCCACCCGTCGCCGATCCACAATGGGAGAAACCGGGGCTGCAAGGTGTCCGCCCATCCAGCTTGGCCGCTCGCGAAAGACGAAAAAAGGTACGCCGTTGATTGGGGGGGGACCGTGTGTGTTCGAGACTCTTTGGTGAGGAATGCTCGCATACCGGCACCGCACCCGTCGGTGTGATGAAAAAGGTGAGGAGGTCCTCATCGCACTCGCTTAGCTCGCTCTTCCTTTTTCTTTCCTTGTTTCAAATAGGCACCGTGTGTTGCGGAGTTCAATTGCAATTCTTCGGAGCACAGTGAACACGCTCGAGGATCACAATTCAAGTTCTTTGCAAGTAGGACAGGGACGCCGGTACGTTCATGCTAGCGTGTACAAGTGCCATTTCGATCGTCGACATCACTCACACTCACATGATGACTTGCTTTGCACAAACATTGATGGTGAACTTTTCGTTCTCTCGTTGTTGTGTGCATGTGTGTGTGCGGCTGGGCGTTTGCTGGATGGCACTGCATCGGCAATAAGGGGCCTCGTTCCTGACGCCTCATGGGGGACAAGATCATAATTTCAATGGTGAAATGGGTCAGTGGGTCAGTGTATTGTGCAAGGGGATGGCACAACAGCGCTGTGCGCATGTCAGAAGGCCTGGACTGCACTTCAAGTGACGCGTCATCGGGGGTACGTGTTTAACTTGTCTGCGAGCGCGTCGTATGCTGGCACTCTGTCCGTCCTCGTCGTCACGAGCCACAGCGCGCGCGCAGATGGGCGTTATCATATGATCGATGGAAATGAAATACATGAGCAGGCGAGTTCAGTTATGTCATCGGACTTGCGGTCGATGACGTGAATAGCATGATACCGAGACGGCAAGTAGGGTCTATGAACCCGTATTCAAGACAAGTACCGATGGGAAACTGAAGGTACGGAGAGTAAGAGGTGACAGTGCGTACGTGATCTATTGGGTACGGCAAGCTTGCCTTGCCTTGCATTTGCAAATCCTAGACTTTCGTCCCAACCGTGGCTCTGGTCATGACGAGACTGTTTTAATTTTTGTGATTTGCCTTGAGCACTGCTATCCCAGTGGGATGGCGCATGATTGGGTTTCTATATATTCGAGGATGAGACCTCCTTCCCACGTTGGTTCATCGCTGGTCTTTATTGAATAAGGCCGTGGCCGCGTAAGGGAATGCACAAGTACTCATTGCTGGTTCTCGATGGAACAGGGCATCGAGCCTAGGTACAGATTCGCCGTCAATAGGGGTTCAAGACCCCCGTCGAGGTATATCGATTCGAATGATCTAGCAACAGCGCCCATGATAGGACGGGAGGTGTCTTCCAAGAGAGGTATCGAAGGCATGTCAGGGTCTCGCTTCCGTGTACACTATACCCGCTTGGTTGACGCACCCTTTTTTTTGCTTTCAAAGAGGCACAACACGTTTTGGAACAATTACCATCCATCTGTGATTCTCCATACTTTCATCAGGAACTCTTCGCACTCGCTGATGGGAGTGCACGAAGCTGCGTTGCTCCATATTGGTGCAAATTGCTCTCACATGGACGACAAATTCAGTCCGTGGGCTGTACGCTTCTGGGATTCCCCCGATTGTGCCTCGTGTTCTCGTTTTAATCTCATGATCACATTTCTGAATTAGTATTAGGAAAATACCCCACATTGCCGACGACGTAACCCAAGAACATGAGTGCAAACATCTTTGTTGGTGCCTCTGAACATCAAATCCATGGGGAGATGTCGTCAGTGTTTGCGTCTTGTTCTATGATCGCGTGCAGCACTGTTGATACAGCATGAGGCGCACATTCCATGAGCATGTTATGCGTGTAGTAAGGTAATCGGAATAGTGCTCGTACATACCTTGCTGCGCGGTTGTGTCACAGCAAACAGATTTCACTTGCAACGCATAAGGTCCCCGTCGACACGAGCCACGGCGCACGCAGAGGGGCATTCTCATGTGACCCATGAAAATGAATCACCCCAAACGGGTGAGTTCTATGTTGTTCGGCCTACTGACGAGGACGTAAGTATCCTGACCCCAGTGGATGAAGAGGAGGGTCTAGGCCCGAGTGCGGGACACCACCGCCGAGAAACTAGACGAATAAAGGAGAAAGGTGGCATGTGTACACGATCTTGTGGACACGGGGACTCGGAACTTACCTTGGTGAATAATACTGCGCGCGAGTTCGACCTCGATGGCGTAATGATCGAGGTGGACATTTGAAATCCTAGATTTCGATCCCATGCTAAGCCTCCCACGAATCTGCCGCACCAAAATCGTTGCATTGACAACTAGCCTTGTAACGTTGCTGCCTTGATTTTGATTCATCTGTGGTTGAACGATTAGGGGAACACTGCTAGCATTCGGTAAAAGGCCGTCGCACACAAGTTTAGCGAGTGGGATTGACGAGCTGACTAGTCCCCGAGCATAGGAGCATGGTACACACGCCCCAGATCTTTGGCATGGGACCAAGATGGCAGAAGTCGTCGAGTTACGCCGTCAGGTTGGCGCGCAATAGATGATGCAGCTCTCTTCTCCGCATTACTGCGAGAGCGTTCGAGACCGCTAGAGGGAAATTGGCTTCTTCTTTGCGGCTGAGTTGAAGAATGAGAGGAGTTTTCGTCGGAGGTGAATTTTGTGCGGATGCGACCAACTCATCTCTTGCCAATGTTTCCGTACGAGGGCAATTTGACCTGCAGGGGACGCACGATGGTCGCACAGGGCCTACATAGCCTAGGCACGGAGGAAACAGAAACAACATGAAGTGGGTGGTCTGCAGTTTATTCATATTGCAAGGGTGCCCGGTGGTCTGCAGGCTGATCAAACGAAAAGTACATGTGAGAACTTTGCTTATCGGGCGGTAACCCGGACGCGCCGTCGCGATATGGCTGGATCGAGATAATGGTACCGAACAGTGGTAAACTCTAACGGCGATTTTCACGGATGGCAAGACAAGGCTTCCCGGCAAGTCTGAACCACGAGGTGAGCATACTGGCAGTAGTACGAGGTCGAGT
>JBBPKE010000050.1:0-16357 GCA_038089095.1 Tylopilus orsonianus | reverse complement strand
TCCAACAGAGATGTCATCAGAACACCCAAAGCTCAGCTTGTTTAGCAAGAGTGCTTATGTTCTTTCTGGCAATTACCGGAAACACTCCGGTTTGAGCGGGCATGGTGTTGGGATTTGCGTCCGGAGGATAAATGGACTATTGTCTCGATAGCACTGGTTAGGCACCAATGTCGTTCCGAGCCGGACCTGCTTCGGTGGTCGACCGGCAAGCAGGTATGACGACAACCTTGAGGTTCATTCTGGTTGCGAACAACACGAAGCGCTCGACACTGCTCGAAATGAAATAATGTGTACAACTAGAACAAATGGGGATGACATGTCGGGTGGACTCGTCTTTCCAAAAGAGAAATGTGAATGCTTGCCTCGTGGCCGAAAGCGCTGTCGAATTACCAGTCATGCGGTAATCCACGCGAGGAGGGTGAGTTGACTTGTAGAGCTGCGACGCACGTTCTTGGTGGTGCACCCGAGTGTGCCTGCGGTTCGACGGGCCGGGTTGTCGGCATTGTTCCTAAAAAGGCAATTCGCCCACGCGCAAATGCCCACGCGACTGCCACGAGAGCCGAGAAGGTGTCAAGCAACCACGCGAGCGTCGAGATCACCCGCACTCTAACAGAGCAGCCCATACCCCTCCTCCTCCTCTCGCCCCATCGACCCACATCGCACACAGCACCCCCCTCCAATCATTCCCTGCAAGAGATCTCTTTGGATGCTCGCCAACGAGGAGTGTCCCCACGGAAGACGGCGCAGCGTCGACGTCGGCGGTTTAGCGCTCGCACTCGAAAACCAGGGCTTGGGACATGGCTGGGGCGGCTGGGACCAAGTACAGCAGGGAGAGACTCGGTGCGCTCGTTTTTTAGATCACGCTTCTTGCTCTTATCCACCGCCCCAGCTACGCCGAGTTGCTCTACGAGATGTTTACCCACACACAGTCGACCGTCACTCACTATGATACCGATTCGTACGGATGCCTTCACTGCCTGCTTTCTCACTCCACTCAGTTTTGCTTCTAGCTCCCCGATCGAGATCCCCCCAGAAACTCGCATACGTCTGATTCGTGGGCTTGATAGCTGGCATTTTGAACCTCACAAACTACCCGATGAGGAGGTCCTGTACTGTGCGCAGATTCTGTTCGAGAGTCTGTTTCAGATGCAAGACATGCAACTTGACACGGGTGTTTCTCTCAGTCAGTGTCCCATGTGTCCTGTTACGTTTCATGCGCCACCTCATGCGTTGCTGACACAGATGACATTTCGGTTTTCCTCAAGCACCTCCGGCGTCTGTACTGCGGACGCAACTCTTATCACAACTTTCAACACGCATTGGATGTCCTACAAGCATGTCAGGCTTTTCTGTGTGCTGCAGGTGTCGTCCCCCCGACTTCCAACCTCTGCCGTGACGCCCCTCCATGGCAGCCAAGTAGGAGACAAGGCTGCCTGATATCCAACCTCGAAAACTTGGATCTCTTTGCGCTGTTCATCGCTGCCATCGGTCACGACGTTGGTCACCCTGGCTTCTCCAACTTGTTTATGGTTAGTTGGTTGCATGTCTGGGCCTCACCTTGTTGACGCTCTCCTTAGAAAAACGCAGAAGCGCCCCTGTCTACTGTATTTGACGGGAAATCGGCTCTAGAGCAAATGCATTACGCACTCCTCATCCAAGTGATGCGCCACCATGGCCTTGACAGCCTACTTGATCGACCGAACAGTGGACAAGCATTTCGAAAAACACTTGCTGGCATTGTTCTCGCAACCGATATGAGCGTCCATTTTGAATTCATGAAGAACTTTGGTCAACTGGTCGGTGGGAAGGACTTCCCCCTGGGCCACCGCAAGTTGTTACTTTGTCAAGCACTCATCAAGTGCGCCGATATCAGCAACCCCGTAGGCTTCTGCGGCATCTTTGGGGGCTGTTTCACTTACTCGTGTTTCAGAGTCGACCGCCGGGAGTTTCGCACTACTGGGCGAATGCGCTGATGGCAGAGTGGAATTGCCAAGCATCGCTGGAAAGGCTGTGGCAGTTGCCACCCTCAGTACAGCCCTCGGTGACTCCTTTAGCTCAAGTCCGAGGACAGATCTTCTTCATCAGCACCTTTGCAAAGCCGCTCCTTGATATCACGGCACAGGGAATTCCAGGTCAGAAACAACATCGCCTTATCAGACTGTCTCGATGCTGACTGTCCTCAGAGATGCAACAGTTTGCTGATCAATGTACCTCAAACCTCGGTATGTGGGAGGCTCGATGTCTCGAATTGACATCCGCGGACGAAGTATCTCCCCCATCCCCTGAGACGGCCGCACCTGCGCGATCGCCGTCAGATTATCTCACATCTTTCCCTCTCACTTTGCCTACCTTTGTCCTGAGTTATCAGGATGACCATCAGCCCGCCGGAGAATGGCACACGTATTCGCCTTCCTCGCCTTCCTCATCCTCATCCTCCGAAGCCATACCCGATTCTCTCCTCGTGGACCAACTTTCCCCACCTGCATCACCATCGCCATCCATCGGCTCAGCATCATTCGTTCTCGCGCCACGATCCTCATCCTCCAGCCTTCGCACGAATTCTTCCACCAGCGAAGCCGCAGCGGCGATGCGTGCTGCCTACTCAGCCGGCGTACGCAAGAAGCGGAGTTTCTATAATCGGTACTCATGGTCGGCCGACCTAAGCCCGGTGTCCTCGACGGCGAACCTGCACGCAGTTTTTCCCAAGACGATCGTGGCCAGTGCTACGCACACTGATGCGTAGAACTTTCCGTGTGTCACTACCGTCGGCGAGGAAAGGGTGCCTTGCACGAGCGATCCGGTACACTGGCAGCGGGAGAAAAAAAAGTGGTTACCATCTTGGGATTTGCGCATCGCGTGTCTGGATCCGTCGATGGGACTGATTTTGTGTACACGTCTAAACACATGGGACTGGACAGCCTTGATTCATGCTTGATCGGGCTTCGGGAGCGAGCTGGGCGGTACTTTTTTTTTTTTGATGATTCTAATTTAACCCCGAAGTATTTTTCTCTCTCTCTCCCTCCTTTTTTTTGCAGCATCATGATCATTTTCGGTTTCTCCTCTGTTGTTTTGCATAGCACGTTTGCGTTCTTCCTTGATCCATCGCACCAATGTATCATTGTCAACTTTAATGATAACGATTATTACCACAACGATCGTTTCTTGATCCACGTGTATTACAAAAGCAGGGGTACGATGTTCACCAATACGATAGCATGAACAAATGTATGGTAGAGAGACGTTCGTGATCAGGCAGATTTCCGCTCGACTTTGTCCAAAAACTGGAGGAGCGCTGCGATCACTTGATCCGGCGTCTCCTGTTGCACCCAGTGTCCTGCGCCTTCGATCAGTACGATATCATCCTTCTCCATCTCAAAGAGATGTTTCATCTTCTCCATGGCTCCAGGCGTCTGGTACACTCCCCAATCTCGCGCTCCCGAAATGAACGCTGCCGGAACGGATACCTTACGCCCTGAGAGCGCGATAAGCTGCTCCACCCGCTCCGCTGGCGGCGGCGAGAGCGCAGACCGGTAATAATTCAGTCCTCCCTGAAAACCAGTGCGCGCAAACTCGGCCGCGTACACCCTTCCAGCCTCGGCGTCCTCCGTGGACCACGTGAAGGGTGGATGCTGGCTGGCGTACCGCTCAATGAGCTGACGCATGTTCTCGTGTGCCGGCATGACGTAGTACTCTGGAAGCGAAGCCAGGTCGCGTGCGATCCCGTCGATCGTTGGAGATGGGTTGGAGGCGGAGGGGAGTGGGTGTGTCGCGTTGCCCTCCCACGCACCGCTCTTCATGTGATAATAGCCGCCAAGAAAATGGTAGAGATCTTCCTGGCCATTTCCGAGCATGTCTGCGTTGGCACCGCGGGTGGAGAAGTAGGCTGTGTAGTGCTTCCGGGGTGGAGTGAGAGCTGCGAGGGCCGTGGAAACGGCATGAGCGAGCGTCACGAGGGGTTTGTCCCTGGCATTTGCCGTGTCGGTCGGACCGGTAGAATTGGGAGGACAAGGACGTGGTGGCTGTTCCACCCCTGCAAAAGGGGCGCTCATGAAGACGACGGAACGAAAGAGCTCCGGGTGGGCGGTGACGCAGTGACCAGCGATGGGGGACCCAAAATCATGGCCAACGAGCAGGGCGACGGAGTTATGCCCGAGGGCTTTGACAAGGGAACAGATATCCTCTACGATGTTGAGAAAGTGGAACGGCGCGATAGGGTCATCGTATCGGATCTGTGGAGTTGTTTCGCCATGCTGTGTAAAAGTGCGGCCGTACCCTCGCAAGTCCGGTGCAACGACGCGGTACCCTCCACGGGCTACGGAAAGGGGGGCAAGGATTTTACGCCATGAGTACGCGAGCTCTGGGAAACCGTGCAACAACAGGATCAAGGGAAGCGACACGGGTTCGCTTGCGGCAATGGGGAAGGCCTCGATTAAGTGAATTCGTAAGTCGTCTCGCTCGTCGAGGGTTACGATACTCGAGCGCAGCGTGCACTTTGGCTGAAGTTGATTCGGGTCCTGGAAATGATGTAGATCCATAATTATGCCTTGCGCAAGGCGTTCTATGGTCGCTGATCTGGCTGCGATCGTGAGTGCGCGGAGCTAGCCTAGCGGCAAGATATACTTGGTCTTGCCTTTGTTGGGGAAAACATCCGGTGCTCAAATGTTCAAATGGGGCTATAGTAATTGAAACGAATCGGAAACCCTGGACCTTGTTAACGTTAAAACCGCACTCAGATCTAATCATGATGCGAATCCACAATGGAGCATGCCATGGCAAGAACTAGGGTCGAGTACGTACAGAGCAAGGCAGCTTGGTCGCTCATGTCGGGCAGACAAATATCGGCTCTGGACCATTTCGTTGGACATGAGAAAGTCATTAGACAACACACCCGGAAGGACACGGAAAGTTTCGCCTTCTTCAGTCTACGGCAAATTGAAGCGGCGAAGAATGCGGCGTGAGTCCAGCGAATTCCATGCCTATCTTTAGGATCAAGGGGTCGGAATATATTTGGAACGACAACGTGTAGACGTCAGATGTCACGACTCAAGACTACCCTACTCGAGGACACGCTGCACCCGAGTTCATGTAAAAGCATGTACATAAAGCGGGGTGCCGAGCAGACTAGCGGGGCTCTGGGCTGTGCTTATCTGTGGTGCCGGGGATTCCAGACCACTGTGGGTTGAGGTGAGTCGGGGACATGCTCGTCCGGTGCTATGCGAGGCAATGCAACCCACTCGAGCTCCAAGGCGAGCGGTGTCCAGGCGACGGGGCATATCTGCGATCAGCGATGCAATCAAATTATGTAACCATATTCGGAAGGCCGGCGCACGCTTAGATTTGTTTGGCCTACCCTTAACCCAGAATAGACTACTTAAACTCTCCTCCTCAGTACCTTGTTCTTCTCTCATCTCCATCCCCACCGTCGACGACTCCCTGCACGCCCCCTCAGCACAACAGTATGTGTCCCCGAAATTCGGCGGTATCGTTTCTTGCCTGCTTACTCTCCCCTTCCCCCCATTCTAGATCCTCCCAATGTGTGGCATCTTTGGTTACTGCAACTACTTGAAAGACAAGGTAAGCCCCCTCCACGTCTCTGTACGCGCAGCGTTCTCGCCACATACTTCTGTTGCTATCCGCCTGCGCGTGTATGCGCGTTGCGAGCTATCAGCGCAGCATGCCATCTTGACGCGCCGGAGTTACCTTATGCGGTAGTCACAATCTCGCTTCGGTATCTGATGTCGCTCTTTTAGGACCGCAAGGAACTCATCGAGATTCTTTGCAACGGACTTGCTCGTCAAGAGTACCGTGGCTATGATTCTGCTGGTATCGGCATTGATGGGGACAAACCAGGCGAAATTGTGTTTTTCAAGGAGGTCGGCAAGGTCGCCGGGTTGCGCAAGCGCATCGCTGAGTCAACCATCAATACGAGCAAAGTTTTCCCTTCGCAGGTCTCTATTGCCCACACCCGTTGGGCCACCCACGGACCCCCTTCAACTATCAACTGCCACCCTATCCGCTCTGGTTCGAGCAACGAGTTCATCGTTGTCCACAATGGTATTGTCACCAACGCTACTGCCCTGAAGCAGGTTCTCCAAAGACGTGGATACACGTTCGAATCCGACACTGATACCGAGGCTGTTGCTATTCTCATCAAATATGTCTGGGACTCGCAGCCTGACAAGCGTATTACATTCCCTGCACTGGTCAAGACCGTGTTGAAGGAGCTTGAAGGCTCGTTTGCCTTTGTTTTCAAGTCCGTTCACTTCCCCAATGAGATTGTCACCGCTCGTCGTGGTTCCCCATTATTGATCGGTGTCAAGACCGACAAGAAACTCAAGGTCGACTTTGTGGATGTCGAGTTCGCCGGTACGGATGCTGATACCAAGGCAGTTGATAGCCGTAAGTATTGTGCACCTTGCTCTCTCTACGAATGTTCACTGGCACTGCAGTCCAACCACCTACTTCTCCTACCTCTCGTTTGGCACCACCTTCTGTTGGCCCCAAGATTTCTCGTAGACAATCCCGTAATTTCATCTCCGAGGATGGCACCCCGCAGCCCATTGAATTCTTCATCGCTTCGGATGCAGCCGCCATTGTCGAACACACGAAGCGTGTTCTCTATCTCGAGGATGATGACATTGCACATATCGCCGATGGTCAGCTTCATATTCACCGCCTGCGCCGCAATGATGGTCCATCCGACACTCCTGCGACTCGTAGCATTGAGACTCTGGAGATTGAAATCGCTGCAATCATGAAGGGCAAATTTGATCACTTTATGCAGAAAGAAATCTACGAGCAGCCAGAGTCCGTCGTGAACACCATGCGTGGACGTGTCAACTTTGACGATTACAAGGTCACTCTCGGTGGTCTTCGCTCTTACCTCCACATTATTCGTCGTGGCCGTCGCATCGTATTCTGCGCCTGTGGCACAAGCTATCACTCTGCTTTGGCAACTCGTGCTATTTTTGAGGAGCTGACGGAGATTCCTGTCAGCGTCGAGCTTGCTTCTGATTTCTTGGATCGCAAAACACCGATCTTCCGTGATGACGTTTGTATCTTTGTCAGCCAGAGCGGAGAGACAGCCGACACTATCCTTGCTTTGAGGTACTGTCTTGAGCGTGGGGCGCTCTGTGTCGGTGTTGTCAACACCGTCGGTTCCACCATCTCCCGCGAAACTCATTGCGGTGTCCACATTAACGCTGGTCCCGAAGTCGGAGTCGCATCGACGAAGGTGCGAATTTTCTCCGATTTGATGGATTACACTTGACTGTTTGCGCAGGCATACACCTCTCAGTATATTGCACTGATGCTCATGGCGTTGCAATTGTCCGAGGACCGTATCTCTTTCACGGGCCGTCGCAATGCCATCATCGACGGCCTTCGAGCACTCCCAGGACAGATCAAGACAGTCCTCGCCCTTGACGGTAGCCTTCGTGAGCTCGCGACGGGTGTGCTTGCTAACTCCCGGAGTTTGTTGCTTATGGGAAGAGGATACCAGTAAGTAGGCGTTGTGACTCCGACAGGCTTTTGTTCACGAGTCCCGTAGGCACGCCACTTGCCTGGAGGGAGCCTTGAAAATCAAGGAAATCAGCTACATGCACTCTGAGGGTATTCTCGCTGGCGAACTGAAGCACGGTCCACTGGCCTTGATTGACGAGAACATGCCTGTCATCATCGTCATGACGCAGGATTCGTTATACCCCAAAGTACAATCAGCCTTTGCGCAAATCACGGCCCGCAAAGCCCACCCTATTGTCGTCTGCAACGAGGGAGATGATGGCATCAAACAGGGTGTCAAGACCATCCGTGTGCCCAAGACCGTTGACGCTCTGCAGGGGCTCCTGAACATCATTCCCATGCAGTTGCTCAGTTACCACTTGGCTATCAAGAACGGTTTCGATGTCGACTTCCCGAGGAACTTGTGAGTACTGGCTGGTCACGTTTTATCCGGCCATTTATTCATTGTCGTCCAGGGCCAAGTCTGTCACTACCGAATAAATCCGAAGTGAACTCGCAGCGTCACTACCTGATTGTAAGAGAAGGGTGCTGCATCAATACTTGTTGGACATTTGCGCTCGCTTCATGGACATGTTTTGGAGCCGATGATGGACGCTTTGGCATTTAACAGATAGTTTCTCTCTAGCTCAGAAAGACATACCATTCTCCTTTTTCCTGTACATGCACGCACCAGGATTCATTGTCGATCTCATGCTAGATCATGAGCGCGGCTGTAATATACCGGCATTTTCAAGCGCGACCTTGCCCAGAGGTTGACGTGATTGCTCAACCATACGGTCATGTATGAGAGAGTAGCATAGATACTCACGGAAGCCAGCAACCCGTTAAGTACGTATCGGTCCTCGTCAGACAGACGGGACGTGCACACCGTTTCGACGAGCTCAAGTCGTTCAAGGGGGAACGATACACGGGAACGAGGATCGGTGGGTCACATCACTGGACTCATGACAGCGGGCAATGGGACGAGAGCACTTTGCGCAGATCAAGCTTGAGGCGCGCAAGCATCGATAGAGGCATGCGCCCAAAGGCTCGGGGGCGCCTGTCAAGACGGAGCACCATTAGTTGATAGGTGCGTTGGCGATAGCCCGGGGCGGAGCGGGACGGTCGCGGCTCGCATTGTTCGCAGAACTGCGCTGACGCTGTGTGCACCACAGTGGCATACCAGTGTGTGTGAGTGTCGTCTCGCTTCTGTAGCGCCACTTGTCAAACTTGTCGACAGGGTAGTGCATCGCCAAAAAAAAAAGACAAAAGACACGTACGCGACTCAGATGGAGGGCCGCGAGTGTGTACAAAGTCTGAATCGCCCCATGTGACTTGCGGTGTACGATTGTCCCGTCTCGTCTGACTGCGTTGCCCCTGCCCAGCTTGCACACAAATCCGTCGGGGAGTATTAACACCGTCCAGGGACAACGTGGGCGTGAAATCGAGCTGCTCGAGGACGCAAAGACCCGGATGCAGGGACTCGCTCCAGTCGTCGGATCACAAAAGGCAAGCTGGATGCGGATGAGGTCAAATTGGGTCAAGTGCGAGAACATCGCTCGTCCTTGGGTGTCGTCGCCGAGGCGGAAGGAACACGGAAACGGACTCTCGAGTAGATGATCGGGAGTGGGGCAGGTGACAAGATTGAGCCCGAGGAGACGAAACTGGGTATCTCAGATGAGTCCGAGTAAAACCGTTGGGGTGAATTGGGAACCTCGGAGAAAAAGAATCTGTAGATATTCCCGACAAGAAAGGCGTTCAAACTCGACCGGTAGGGTGTGCTCGACGGAGATTGTGATCTGGGGAGGCAAAGACGTACAGTACGCGAAAACGTGGCTGTTCCCGTTCAGAACGTTAAACATCTGATGAACAATTGCGAGCTAGTCCCAAACCTGAATGTATGCGCAAGACGCACATCGCGCAAGGAGAAACCACCCATCTTATTTTCTTTCTCGTATCCCCCCACCTTTGACTTTCCAGTCATTCTCTTTCGCCCTCTCTCTTGCTGCCTGATCTTGCAAGAGTTCCCCTTCCCGCCTCCACTCTCTCCTCTCAAATGCATCATACTCTTCCTTTGAGTCTATCCATCGTTCTTGAATGTCCCTCACGTTTTGCGCCATCGGTCCCGCAGCAGTTGAAAACAATGGGTGTAGATTTGGTCGGGTGGATGCAGGTGCAGGACCCGAGTCAATAGCCCCTTCCGGTGTAGGGGCATCCTTGGGAGGGACAAATATGTAGCCTGTCGCGCGGTCGACGGCGCGGGAAAGGTGCAGCATCGAGTTCTTGTCCTTAACACACAAACGGGTCGGTTGTGTAAAGACGCCCGCTTTCGGCAACTTACCTCAACGGCAAGAGTTTCAAAGCCAACCAGGCTGTAATCCTCGATCACAGATATCAATGCCATGTTTAGCGCGGTAAAACGTGGCGAATTCGTGTTCAATGCGTTCTCTAGATAAGATAGATCTTGCACTTCGGTATAGAAATCGAGGTTAAAGTCTGGCTGGCCGTTAGGGCGCCCAGCTCGCGTGTTCCAGAAGCACATACCGAGATCGCCGTACTGCGATAGGATGTCGATTTTGGAGAGCACGTTGATATGGGGCAACTCGAGCTGGAGCATTGTTCGAAGGGAGAGGAGGAGAACGGAGACGTACTTGGCGGCGTCGGTGACGTAGTGGGCATCACACAGATGAACGGCTGCTAGCTGGCCGACGAACCGCGCTCCGTGAAGCACTGGTCCAGGTGGAACGACGCAACCACTCACTCGAAATCCAACTTTGGATAATCTCTGGATAATGCGTTTCAGAGACTCGTGGATCGTTCCCAGCTCGACCTGTCCGGGAATATCGAACAGGACATAGGCGTCTGGCCCCAGTTCGTTCAACCTTGCTTCTAACCAGTCAAGATTTGCTTCGAGATACTCCATGCAGTAGAGCATGCCCCCGTTGGGACCCAATCCATGGGCATCCATCGCGTCCTGAAGGGTGATGAGCGATGTGATGTCGATGGCACACGGATATGGGATGTTGTCGTTGGCAGGGTCGAGGTTGACGACGGCGATGGGGCGCCCGAGAGCGGTAAAGAGCTGGTGCTTTCCATAGCAGTAGGTCGATTTTCCGCTTCCAGGTGCGCCGCAGACGATCTCACCGAATGGCATGGTTGCTGTACGAGTTAGAGTTTCAAAGTGACACATCTGGTAATTACTAGACGGAACTTCAAGGTCACCGTCCCTACACTGGCACAATCTAGGACTGGGGCGATGTCAACTGTTCATCCCAAACTTCACGACTACCTAATAACCGTAACGTGCTTTCTCTACTGAAGCTATTCCGTACTCAACGCAGCCTGGAGACGCTCGGGTACCGCGTTCGTCTGTCAACTCAGTCCAGCATTCAACACGTCATACTAGTATGCTGGCACGTCACATCCGAACGTTCATTTAATACCCTCCCTTTCGAATCGGAGCCCTCATTTCTAGGGTTAATCGTTGGTCCGAGACACAATACTAGAAAATACCGGCTGCATCGTAGGCTCGTTGTCGAATGTGAACCTATCAAACCCCCACCCACAGGGATCTAGCTAGGCACTAGACCCTCGCTACTCCCTCGGGCACATATGCGTATTTCCATTTCGCTCCACAGATCGTTTCACCTTGGACCTATGCCAGAACCGAAGAAAAGAGGGTGAAGAGACGAGTATAAATTTAATGGGGCAGAAAGATTCCACTAACATATTGCCCTTTCGGAAACTAATCATGTCCACCCTCTCACTTCTCGCTTCAGTGGCTTGGGCTATCACGGTTCACGCGGCTTCCTTGACCGTAGTCAGTTCATGTAGCGAATCAGTCCTGCTATATACTCAAACTAGTTCGGGGACCATCGACGATCTGGTTACTATCGCACCTGGTGCCTCAGCTGATATGGGTATTAGTTCGGACTGGATTGGTGCCATCAACACTGGTGAGTTGTCGAGGACAGAAACCCCGGATGGATGACTTACACGCCGGTGAAGGTACTGGATGCAATAGTGATGGATCTTCTTGTTCGACTGGTGGACCATCCTGGGATGGACAAACTCCCTTCAGTAGAGCCGAATTTAATTTTGTAAGCGACAAGTTCGCAATTGAAATGTCGACAGACGACTGACTTTGGAACAGGGATCGACCAGCGTCACTTATGACATCTCCCTCATCTATGGCTACAACGCAGGGATGGGGATATCCACCGCAGATGCGAGTTGCGATGCCTTTGCTTGCACGATCTCTTCTGGCTGTGTAAGGTTCTCATTGTATTGATAGTTTCCTCACTGCATCGAATTAACTTTACAGCCTGTCCCTGGCCCTTCTGGGAGTTGCTATTCACCGTGCTGTTCGTCTGTTGCAGCTTGCAGCGGGGGAGCACTTGCGAACGGAGGTTGTGTCAACAATGCCGGACCTGGCCCCAACAGCCCCTTTTACTACAATACGTGTTACAACGCCTACGCGTTCCCAGATAATGACGGTGCCAGTGGGTGTTTATTCGTTCCGTTAGTGTCCACACGGTGAAACATTGCTGCAGATGGTTACACTCCTGCAGACATCGTAGTGTACACTTGCAGCAACACTGATGTGACTCTCACCCTCTGTCCTGGGACCACATCCGATTATACTTCTTAAATCATTTGGCGGACGAACAAAAATCTGTATCTTTATTTGCGACGTATGTACGCCCCTAGAGTAGCTAAATACGCAATATGGGCATTGGTTTAAATTTCGAGAGAACACAATGATAAAAACTGAGCTTTACCTTAGAATGATCTTGATGTACTACGTTTTTGAACTCGTGTGGCTGGTATGTTTAGTACAGAAATTCACACAAGGCGAGTCCTCGCTATTCTGTCAGAGATTAGTGATGGTACTACGTCCGGTGACGTAATTTGATCATGTGTGATGATTGGCCTAGATAAATACAACGAGGATAAACAATGCAGCATCACCATTTACTGGTCGTCGGTCCTTGCCTCGTACTTTGCGGGTGTGAGTTTTCGTTCGAAATCTCTCCATCATCAATATAATACATTCCTGTGCTAACTACCATATATTCACGTATCATTCTATTGATACTGGTCACTGGAACACTGACTTTCTCTTGATACCCGGCCTAGAGTGAGATATTGGACCATTCCGTCATCATTCCACCTCCTTGCAGCAATGGTAACAATCGATACTCAGTACTTATCTGCCAGTGGTCACGTGACACGATGCTTGGCACTAGTGTTTTCCTTTGGACTGCGAAGAAACAGACAGCTACTTCCTTATTTACTGGCGAGCCGGGTACAACTGGGCTTTCCTAGTACTAAGTATAATCCCACCTGTCTCCATGTCGACGGGTTGAATCTGAGATGAAACTGAACGTCGAATTGACTCAAACAGCGAGAATGTCGTTTCGGGCAACAACATCGCCGGTATTTTCGGGACCAGTCACTGATGCACACCGTTGCCCTACTCGCTTATTAGGACTTCGCCTCTGGATGGATGGACGGAGTCGAGTTGGGGGAGTGTCGACTCGAACATGACACTGTACACTTATGGTAGTTACACGCTGTGTCCCTCAAGTTTACCATTACACCTCAGTCGTTCACTACCACGACCGAGGTACTATATCGTTTCATCATCATTTGCTACCAAATTACTTATCGTACCCTAGCACATTCATTAATTTCAATGGCTATATAGTCCACAAAGGAGGTGAGACTCAGTATCTACTCGTACTATGTATGCAGCTATTGCAATCTAGTACACTTTTTTTTTTCGGGAGCGTCGCAGACAATTTTACTGAACGGCATAAATTATTGCGGAATCGTTCGAGTTTCAAAGTGACATCTAAGCTACCCTGGCCAATTGTGGCAGTATGCAATCACATTTAGGCATCTGCACGGGTATGCCATACCCGCGTGGGTCGCGGGTACGGGTATGAGTCTGATGTACCCGTACCCATACCCACCGTGCGGATTGCTAATCTGTAGACCCATATTGCCACGAGATGTCGCCATGAGATAGAACTCACATTTGATATCCTGGAGTATGTGCTAGACCATCGTGAAGCTGTGTATAAGATAACCCAATGGCGGGAGTTACGTGCTGTAAAGCTGAACAACAATGAGTTGGAGCTGCTTGGAGAGTTGCGGGATGTACTGAGGGTGCGCTAACATTAGGCAACTCGATCACTGATGTGACCGTGGCTTTAGATTTTTAAGGATGCCACATCATTCTTTTCACGCTCAACACCTTGCCTTACCCATGTTATCCCTGCCACGGACCTCGTTGAGGAGAAGCTGACAACATATTTAGACGATCGCAAGTACACCCCATCAATTCGTGCTGCAGTCTCACTCGCAAAGCATACATTGAACAGATACTACAGTTGACTTTTTCATAACGTATATCGCCGGGAGCCACCCAATGGCAATACGTTATGAGAAAAATACACTAGCAAAAAGTTCACACAGGAATAGGAGTCGCAACAATTTAGGAAGTGGCAGTGCATCTGTGGAAAACTCGATGCTACGCTGCCTTCAGAAAGCCATGGCTAGGCAATGTTGTCATATGCTTTGCGGTTTTCATTTGCTCACAGCAGAGCTCTACTCGAAATACTTGAAAATGATGAAGGTGTTCAGATGAGGAATCTATGCCAACTTGTGACATGAAATCTGCTTCAAGCTTCTCAGTGATATCAGTTTGGAGGCACCCATTGCTGATGCATCGTCTTGGTAGTCTTTATCTGAATCCACATCTATAGTCTATCCGTTCCAGACCGTCTCACATCGATGAACTTCTGTAATGATTGCTGCATCGTCATCGAAGACTTTGGTCTCTATATCAAGGTTTTCTCGCTCGTCGGAAGGATTCAGCGACTCATCGATCAAAAGTAGTGTCCCAAAAATCCGGTTTTTCTCCTTCAAAATAGTGAGGGTGTTCTCTAAATTTCTTACCATGGCACTTCAGCAAAAAGTAGTGATCAGCCAGGGCTCTCTCCATTCCATGTTATGCTTGTAGTATGTGGCGACTCTGCAAATCCGCTCCATTCTTTGTAAATTTTCAATTTTCCAGCCAGGTCTTCATCTGTTTCCCCCTTGAGCCGAATCTCGTAATGTATATTACCCCCATTAATCCTATACGTTATACAATAATACATTTTACTGTATATTCCCTGCATACCACGATGGGAGCCACCGAAAGTTGATACATTATGAGAAATATACAGTATGACCTCATACGTTATGAGAAAGTCGACCGTACCAGCATACCAACAACTCACGAACATATCGGATCGCAACGAGTAAGTACTTTTGCACCAAATTGAGCTACTCATCAATGCATTCTCTAACCTCAGTCGAAGTTGAGCGGCTGTTCAGTTGTGGTCAGCTGATTGTCACTCGCACACATTCACAGTTCTCTACTTAATCTATCCGTTCGTTCATGTGCCTCTCCACATGGAGCCACCCTGGTCTCGTCAAAGATGACGATGTGGTCGCAGTTAGTGTCATATCTGATGAAATTGGGGAGGAGAAACCTCTGGACAATGGATGGGGTGCTATTAAATTGTAGATGTCTGTACAACTGTTTCGCCCACATGTTTCGGGTATACCCGCAGGTTCGCATACCCGCCGGGTACCCCCACTAACCCGCCGCGTGTACCCGTACCCGCATGGCGGGTACGGGTACAACCATTGATACCCGGGGGTATACTCGTGCAGAAGCCTAATCACATTGGATCGCCACTATCTGATTCGGTCGCTATCCCCACGACGACTCGACCAGTTGCAGGGGCAGTCCCAATAGTAGCCCTCGCTTGCTCGCTGTAAGGTGGATATTAATGCTTTCTCAGGCTTGATCGGAACTACTAGACTCGTACTCAACGGTCAGGTACCGCGTTTGTTTATCAACTCGGTCGAGTACTCACGCGGCACACCATACTGGTACTTCGTATCACTTGTGCGTCATATCCGGTAGTATGGTCCCTCCAATCAAAGCTTCTGTTTCCAGGGTTAGCCATTGATCTGAGACGCAATACTAGGAAGTACTGGTTTCATCATAGTCCAATTGTCGAATAAAGCTTGTCAAACCCCTACCCACAGAGGCATAGCTAGGTACTATACCCTCGTTATTCCCTCAGGCCCAGTGTATCCATCGCTATTTTCTGATTTACGTTGTTTCACCTTGTGCCTCTGCAGGGATTGGAGAAAAAAGGGTGAAGGGACAAGAGTATAAATATAATAGCACAGAAGGGATTCCACCAGCACATCATCACCCTCTCAGCAATTAATCATGTCCACCCTTTCACTTCTCTCTCTTCTTGCTTTAGTGACCTGGGATGTCATGGTTCACGCAGCTTCCTTGACCGTAGTCAGTTCATGTAGCGAATCAATCCTGCTATACACTCAAACTAGTTCGGGGACCATCAACAATCTGGTCACTATCGCACCTGGTGCCTCAGCTGATATGGGTATTAGTCCGGACTGGATTGGTGCCATCAACACTGGTGAGTCGTCGAGGATAGAAACCCCAAATTTCAAATTTATATCCATATTCTTGTGCGTATGGATGACTTACACGTAGATGAAGGTACTGGATGCAATAGTAATGGATCCTCTTGTTCGACTGGTGGACCATCCTGGGATGGTAAAACTCCCTTCAGTAGAGCCGAGTTCAACTTTGTAAGCCATAAGTTTCTTACCTGCATTTGAAATGTTGAGGGACGACTGACTTTGGAACAGGGATCGACCGGGGTCACTTATGACATCTCCCTCATCTATGGCTACAACACAGGGATGGAGATATTCACCACGGATGCGAGCTGCGATACCACTACCTGTACAATTT
>JBBPKE010000049.1:23057-34531 GCA_038089095.1 Tylopilus orsonianus | reverse complement strand
ATGTCACGAGTCAACTGGAGTGCAATAAATCATGTTACCGGCCATTCGCCATTTGTGGATGACATTACACGGGCGACCGAACAAGTGACCGTAGTGATAAAGCCATTGGTAGAACAAAAAAAATATTTGAGGAATTTCCTCGACAAGGCCTCCAGGTTGGTACAACGACGAATTATTGAAACCGAACCCTAACTTGGCTGCAGTCTTCTTTTGATGCGTTTCACAAACGCTCTTGTGAAGAGCCGGCCACTCAGAGAGATCGGAGCAGAACAGGTTTGTGCCGTCATCCCGTCGCAATAAATCCTTGGTCGAGACACGCCACAGTTACTTATCGACCTCGGTGTTTTTAAATCGTGTCTCTTCAAGTTACCAGGGGAAACACTGACAAGCACTAGGTACACAGCATCTTGAATGGAAACACCATCACATGGAGCTAATCGATTAGCTTATAGTTACACACGTAGTCTAACAAAGATAACCACGCGCTTAGAGGCACTGCTCAAGGTAATCATCACACCTGTCGTAAGTTCCACCCCATCATACTACTAATTAACTAGGCTCAGATTGGTCGACCCAGGATCCGCCGGAGGGCTTCATACTAAATTACACGCTCGTCATTGGCGACGCCTCTTTTTCTAATTTCCAAAAGGTCAGCTGTCTCCGTGCCGGTACAAGGAACCGCAGTCCACCCTTTCATCTTATCGTTAGATCCTTGACCTGAAGGGTACGCCAAAAATGGAGCAGAATAGCCTTCTTGACTCCTTCCTAACCATAACGAGCACGAAGACGGACCTAGAAAGTACATCGTTTCTTACATCTTTGGACATGGACCCTCCGACTAGCTGGGCCGTCGGCAGCCCGGCCACTAGTCGTATTGCGCTGCCATTATCTTCCGCTTCCGCTGCGGAGAGCGTATTTAGCGCATTGACTTCCCCCCCGTTGAGTGGGCCACCGACTGGTTCAAGTAATGATGGCAGTATCAAGGGGTTCGAGTCTGGACAAAAACGAGAGGTATTTTCTGACATCAGGAGATTTGTCACCTTTGGGCTACGGAGAGATGCGCAACCACCATCATAGAAGTATGGACAGCAATGGGATTTTTTTGTCCCTTCCCGGCGTATCACGATAGGCACTCCGGTCAAGATGTCCTACGTTCCTTGACATCATTATTTTCATGCGTGCGCTCAGTGATAGGTCCTAGTGGATAAGGCACCGGCTGCTCACTGAAAATGCGGTGTGTAATACAATTGTGGATATACGGAGAGACGAGTGGGCGAAGCAGATAGCCAATGCCTAGCGTGACCCAGCTGTGCACAAAGCAAGATGAAGTGAGAAAAGTAATTGGTATGGGTATACGATGGAACGCAGAAAATGGAGAGGGAAGAGCGATTTCAAGGAATGAAAATGAAACTGTGTAAACGCAGTTTGTCCAAGAAAGAGCCAATCTCTGGTATCGCGTCTGTCATCGTCGACCTGAACCTCGGGAGCTCCCACGTCCGCCCTGCATGGGTAACTGAGGAGCTGTGGAACCTCGAACGGATCCCGCAGTGGACGGTCTTGGCCGCGGTCCCAGGAGCGAGCCGACCCGCAACGGCGGCGCGGGGGCAGTTCCCGGGCGGGTGGCACTTGACATGGAGATGGTCGAGCGAGTGGTCGCAGGCGTTGTGGTTGAGAGTAGACTGAGAGGTGACGCGGGCAGACCAAGTACCCGTTGTACAATGTAAGGAGGTGGAGGGGTATACGTAGGCGTACTAGTCTGAGAACCGTCAGCGTGAGGCAGGGGTGGATGTGGAGGAAGAACAGAAGAGGCACTGGCCCGTCGGGAATCGAGACCAGCATAGTCAGAGAAACTGTGCCTAAAATGAATATCGGAAACGGAGAACGGGACGCTTTCAGTGGGAGAACTGGCGGACGTAAATGAGAGTTCCGGTGGCGCGGTTTGAGGGACTTGCAAATATTGGTCTGGATCCGAGGGTGGAATGTAAGGGGGAGATGGTGTGGCCTGACATTCAAGTACATGGTCAGAGGGAGAGACTCTGTGTGTTGACGGGGGGATCGTTATGGGAATTGGAAAAGGTGAAGACCTTTGTGTATGGGTGGTCGGAACAGAAGGAACTGTCTGAGCACCCGAATCGTCCGAAGGTTGAGAACCACCGGAAGCAGTCGAGGGTGCATCTGGTTTCGAAGCCAAGACGTTGTCCCGTGAGCGCTCTACCCTGACCATCCTGATGGAAGTATTCTCGCTCCACGTAGATACCTCCTTGGCACCGTGGCCGAGCTCCGCAGGTGTAGAGCTGAGGGTAGTAGCCTTCGAATGGCGGCGCAGAGACACATGCGAAGAAGTGAGGTCTAGAAAAGAATACGTTCCCGAACCGGGCGCTGTTTCGCTGGGTGGATTGACGGAATTAGACTCATGCATTACCACGGGCACCGACTCGGGTCCTGAGGAACTCGACGTCTCTTGTCTGTCTGTGTGATAGCTTTGTCTGCCGTCGTCCCGATGGGCTCTCCGATAAAGCCTGGCGCGCACTTTCGACCATGTGCTGCCTCCACTCCCACTAGTCCTCCTGGAATCGCGATTCCCTTTGCAGGTGCCAAAGATAGTAGACATATCGACCCTAAACGGGCTTGTGTCTCGCACTCGCAGGAAGTCGGATTGTTGATTTTCGTGCGACTGTCTGGTGTCCTCCTGAATGTCTATACCGGTTTTAGATAGCATAGCCCCATCGAAAGCTGAAAGAACTTCAGAGGTTCTCGGGCTTAGCGTCAGGGTGGCCGCGAGCGTTTCATCTTGACGTGAAGTGAGCGTCTTGACATCGGCATCGTCGTCATCATCGTCATCAATGGTTCCTGTCCGCTCCGTACGCAGGTCAGAGAGTAAGACTCTACGTGCTCCTTTGTAGTGGTGGCTATGCTCGAAAAAAGGAGGGGTATGTGCGACGGGGTTAGACCAACCAGGGGCCAGCTTTTCCGATTCCAGGGCGTATGTTAGCGCCGGAAATTTTTCGGTTAGTGTGTTTGCAGAAAACCGTTTCTCATCGTGATAGTGGGGCGTCATTGGGTGACATTCCGCACGCGGACCGGCCCCGCTGGGTGAAATTCCACTGGAGCTGCTGCCCACCTTGCTCTTGCGGTATGTAAAGGGAAACCCGCGACGTAAACCAAGCCCGAAACCGTATCCCTTGCTCGTGCTGAGACTCGTGGACTCCAATTCATCACCTGATGGGTGGCTGATGTGTGCGACTTGTTCGATGTCGGCATCACCCTTCTCATCATCTCCCCTCCTTCTATGCAAGGTGGCGTGATGGCTGATGATGTGAACCTTTCGCCGAATGCAGCACGCATAATAGACGATGCCTGATGCGACCAGAAATAGAGCAATGCCTAGTACAATAGCGGCGATAGTTCCTGCTGGGAGGGAAATATCACTGGACGAACTAGTGCCACCCCTACAGTATATGAATCAGCCCTGTTTTACTTCCTACTCCAAACTAAAGATACCACATACGTAGTGCCATTTCCAAAGGAAGTGGTATTCATACCACCTACTTGCAAGGCAAGAGTGCGATTTTCTTGGTTAGTCACCACAATATGATGAATAATATCCTGAGGGAGATCCGTCGCGTAGAATAGCAAGCTGCGGGAATTATTATACGAGGATAGGGCGGATAGTTCGGTGGTAATGTTATCGAGAGTCACGGTGAAATTTCCAGAGTACGAAGAGATCAGCCCATAGACTGTGATTGCAGAGCCTAAACAAAGCTAAGATCGATCGCTGCTGGTCGGAAATTGACTACCTGCCTTGGAAGGAGGTTTCTGCACTGTCACCAACAGAATCGGACACATGCATCGAATTTCCGGTGTTATCCGTTACATAACTCCATGAGCCCATGAACGCGATATCGGAATCGGCGATCGCTTGAGAAGTCTCTGTAGGGCTAACCAGATCGATCGTCATCAATAATGCCCATCCAACGACTTAATACCCCGAACACGGGGTACCAGTGAACACTCACTTCACAAGTCCTGCAGGGGGGGCATATGTGATGCGTGCCTTATCAAAGGTGAGAAAAGCGTCAGGAGAAGTTGTGTTCGTGATAATAGTCGTGAGCAACAGCGAGTGATTCGTGTTTTCCAGATCGTTAAACGAAGCAAGGACAGTGTTCGCAGGGTCAGCGGAATAAGCGGACGGCACTCCGTCCAAGGAGACATCATAGAGCGCATTGCTAACGGAGCCTATGAGATCAATGCCCGTACCTGTGTCGCGATTGACGCACGGGTGAACTAATTGGATTTCGTCTGGCGGGCACACATACCATTCCAGTAGATGAACAGGCTTGCGCTGTTGAGAGAGGTATAGTGATAGCTGGTACCCACGCCAACCTGGCCAGGATATGTGGCAGCGCCCGAACTTGTGTACAAAAGTTCCCAGCCAGCTGTGACATTAGAGCTAGGCTCAAGGTTCACAAATGGAAAGTAGGCGATCTCGGGAGAGTCATCGTCGACATCGAATTGATAGAGGCTCTCTGCCATGCATCCAGCGCCGGTGGGTTATGTGACGGTGGGGGGGGAAGAAAGAGTGAGAACGGAATCAGGTCCGAACTAGCAGAGAAAAAGGATAAAGAGACGCTCGAGCTGCCTAGTCGGCTGCCTCGAGGTAATGTCGTGTCGGAAATAGCCCGCACGCGAAGTGGGCGGAAGTTGGACCAAGGTGAGACATAAATGGATTGTGCCCCTGCACATGTTGGTCGGTTCCATGGAGTGCCTTCTTCTTCTTGGGATGTGACCAAGTGAACACAAGCTTGGAATTTGTTTCCATATCAACTCCATGTTTCGATTGACTAATTCGTCCGCACAGGTTTGACCAGACCTAGCCCAAGCACACCAGCAAGTTCCCAGGCAAACTCGGTCCTAACCCTGTCAAAACATTCACCAGCACCGGCCAGCCTCGGCCGCCATTGTAGTGGCCACTGACCTGATCTCGTGAGCCTAGGCACCCTAGCTCTTCCGTTGCCGTCGGTAATCTGTTAAAAGGTGGGTCAAGGATATTGCAATGTCCCACTTTACGGAGTAACTTGGTTTGCATGTGGCACGAGTTACCATCAACGCAAACCAGTGCTGTATCCCACGAATTACGTTGAGTTATGTGCTATGATTTGATTGGTACTTCAGTTCCACCATCGGGCTATTAGTCGACATATGTACTATTGGGGCCAGGTTGTTGACACTTTCGTTATAGGATGATAGATTTGTTGCCTCCTCCCGGAACGCAATCATTCCTTCCGTCATTGTTGAGCCACCTCCGTGCGACGGCTCCGGGCCTTCCTCTAGAACCTGTGATTGTCCATGTCTTGCTCCTTTGCATTATTTCCGGGGACAAGAACTTGATACTACGCACACGGGATGAAGATGTCACCCTCGTCTCCAAACTCGCCACTCTGGTAGGTGGACATTCATTATTCGTTCATTTCCCCCGACACGCCAAGCCGAGTGGTTCCCATGTTTCGTGTCAGAGAACATTATACGTGAATGTGTTCATGTTTCATTTCCAGGCCCTGAACACAATATTTGGGTACAACGTTCATAGAGTGAAGTACCATACCAACAGTGCGAACCATATACCCTCCGAATTTCTGCGATCTCTGTTCTTTGCTGTATCAACCATCACGCCTCCGACAGATAACAATTTAAATGGCCCATCACAGAAATATAGGCATAGGCGTGTTTCTAACCCGCGTAATTCAGCAGGCAAGTTAGCTATGGCACCTTCAACCTCCATCGGTAGCGCGGCACGCAGTAGGCGAACATCTATATCCCATTCAATTCCGCATCCGAGTGAATCAAAGCCATCAGTTACCACTCTCGGACGACCGCAGTTGGACTTGGAGGATGCCAACCCGAAGTCAACTCGCAATGTGGATGTTTGCGCTCCCCATCCTAGTTCCCATTCCCTCGGTGCACAAACGGATACATGTGTCCCAACCTTGGCCTCTAGTGTCAAGGCACATTTCAGGAATGCATCGCGCGGGAGTGCCGATGCGCTGAAACTGCCCTCTGTGGTGGTTGTATCAGGCCTTGAGCTCGGGAGCCACCCTTCCCAAAAGGCAGTCCTGCGAGCTCTTGTTGAACGAAAAATCACTATGTCAAATGGGGGTGTATTTGGGCATGATCAAGATGGCTTAACTCTAGTATTACCCGATGGGTTTTTCATAGTATATGTGTGTCCATCCGATCCACGGGAGAGACCTCCGATATACAAGAGTCTCGTACGCATCTCATTCATCGACATATCTCTTCACCTTGATGATAACTTCTTTTTATAGCTAGATAGGTTCGCAATGAGCTCTTCCGTCGACGTCGGTGCGCAGACTCGTTTGGCGATGCGCCAATATCACCCCCCTTCATCTCCGTCGACAGCATTGTCGTCACCACATACTTCCGGCACCTCCGCGGCTTTCCCAGCGCTACACTCGTCAAGCTCTCTACCTGGTCCGCCGACACCACCACACCCGGTATCTCCCGTGATCCCTCCTGCTCTCCTCCAACAACTCAAGTTCCTCTGCGCGACTAGAGTGCAGATAAGGCCCTCGCTTAGCATCTACCTCGCTGATCTATTTAGCGCCACACGGCATTATGGGCCGTTGGATGGTATGATGCTTACGGTACGCGCTCGTCAAGATGCAGAAGCTCTCGTACGTGCGAACCGCGTGCTTGGTGCGGATCGTACGGGTGCCGAACTCATTAGAGAATATGCCGAGCGGTCTCGCGAGACGGTCAGCATCTCTACCTATCCGCATTCACACCCCAGCACAGCAAGTGTGTCATCCGACGGACTCATAGACGGGTTGGATGCTCCTGAGGCATACGAAACATTTGGCGGTGCGAGCCTGCAGCACAGCATGGCCAGCGAGTCAGAAGAGCCGCTTGAGTTGGACGTGTCGGAGGCGGACATAGCGAGGGTGTTTCCAAGGGTTGTGTCGCATCGGATTCGAGTTCGGGACTCACCGTTTGATGAAATACTAAGTAGCGCGGTTTGTGGGGCGGTGGGCAGCCCTGGCAACGAATCCCATGACGAGGAGACGGCTCAATGGGAACGGGAGACGGTGAAGGATATCTTGGTACATATTTTGGCTGGAGTTTGAACGGCTGCTCTTGTTGGCGTAACGAGTTGGTAGGGAATGGTATGGCACATACACCTGTGATTAGGATGCCTAGTCGTAGCATGTAGCCACTGACTATGACAAACGGAACACCGACATCCCAAGCGGGACCATCTTCGCAACCCCCTACAATGGCATCCGACATATTAGAATCTGTTCCACAACAAGTGTACGCCCAGCCGAATGCGCAGTCAGGCCCGTCACAACCTCCGTCGCAGCCCGTGCAATCATATCCTCAAGTCCACCCGGCTCAACAAGCACAGTCCCAACCGCAGACGCAAAGCCAGCAAAATGCAGCCCAAGCTTACTACATGGGTTACCCGCCCGGGGCCTGGCAGAACGCTTGGCAGCTCTCCGGGTACCCATACGCTACTTCTGGGAGCTCGCCCTACCAGGGAACGCACTACACGCAAATTCCATATGCGCAGTACCAACAATATCAGCTTCAATTGGCGGCCCGCCAGCGTAAGCCGCCGCCGAAGCCGCGCACACCGACACCCGAACCCATGTACAGGCACTGGGACGAGGTCATTCGCGCGTTCTTGAAGAAGGTGGGGCTAACACAAGCACTTAGAGGGTTCGAGGACGACATGGTCGTCTTAAACGTGGATTGGGAAAGGAAGAGTGTTCCTGGAGCAATCGGTGATCTAGTACGCGATCTCATGGTGCGCAGAACACGCTCTCTTCTTGGCGCAAGTTCAGTTCATATTTTATCTCCTCCGACCAGACGTTAGGCAAACTCAAGGAAGGTGAAGGTGAAGGACCGAAGGAACATTCCCTGGAAGAACGAAAGCTTGATTATGTCCATCTGAGCACGGGCGCCGAGCCCCAGTCCCAGTCTACGGTAGGTCTGAAAATTGTCCTTCTAGCCAATGATGTTCGTTTAAGACGCATTTGGAGATCACCAAGGCCATTTCCCAGTTCCTTGCCCAAAACCATGCAAAGAATGACGCGTCGAATCGTACTGAGTTTTTGGAGTCTTTGGAACAGAAGCGACGGCGGCTTAACATCAATCCCGAGAGTACAGAAAACATCCCATCTTGTGCAAGAACAGACGCAAAACCCCTTGACAGGGATTCTCAGATGAAGTATGATATAGCAAAGAATGAAGATGGACCCCTTAGGAGGACGGTGAAGGGTCCGGATGGAAAGAAAATACGCGCAGAAGAAAACGTTGGCCCTCTCACAGACGACTCACCAAGCGAGCTCCAACCCGGAATAGATGAAAGACTGAAGAATATCGAATCACACCTTGCGGTACGCTATGGTAATGTTTTCCTTTTTTTTTTCGGGGGCTATTTCGCTTGATGGTCGCCACAAGTTCCTGCACCACCACGGACCTTGCTTGCGCGACTACAGTTTTTAGAAGATCATATTATACAATTAGAAAAGGAATATCCCCCATGGGCGGCTCTACATTTCAATCAACCGAATCGCAGTGTGAGCAACTGTAGTAATACTTTCTTTTATTTCCTGACGATGCATTGTCAGTGGCCGCCACCTCCACGCCAGACACCTATTATCATTCCCTCGCATCTTACTTCGAAAGATGGCCCCGTCGAGCACAATACATCGTCTAATACTGCGGTCGCTTCTTCTAGTGGCACTGGCGAACTTGCTAGCGCACTAACTAAAGGAAGGAACAAGAATAAATCAAGCTTGCATCGCGCTGTCATGGAGAGACTCGAGGTACAAAAAGCCATAAGCGATCTTGCAGGGACCCAAAGGGCTGGCTGAGTTAATTTGCATGATGAGGGTCAGATTGCTACCGATCATTTTGTGATCCTTGACGGTGATGATTTTCCGATATTGAAAATCCCGTGATGGACGTCCGGGTTTTGCTAACAGGAGCACCGCGGTTTCAGTCCCTCTATTGCCCTTCGTCGCCAAGTTTTCTATCTCAAGTTGCGACGTTCCTCGCATCGGCACATCATCTAATCGAATATACACAGGTTACTTGTAGACTATTCGTGTATAGCCCAATTGTCGTGTGGCCAAGACCAACCCCCGATGACTCTGGCAAGATATCTAGACGCCTTTTAATGTTTTAATTTTAGGAGCGCTTGTTCTCACGATATGACACAATGGTCGATATATGACTATATGGCTACTGTAGAGATAAAGCACTTTGATGGTGTGCACTCAGTCATTCCAAACGTTCATTTCGCACAAGCAGCACTTGCCAGGATAGCAGTATGATTTCGCGTCTTGTTTCTCTCCTGCTGGGAACGCTCTCTTAGCAGTATGCGTGGGAGGGCTTCATGCTCGGCTGATTATGATCCTGGCACAGACTCGTATACTGCGAACGACCGCATAATCGTTGATCACACGATCGACTCGGGTACTAAGATCTAACATGTAGACCATCAATCATGTATGCATCGGGGGCCGGCTGTAGTCTCATCACTTGCACACCTTATCCTCGTAATTCTTGGAGACCATATCTTGCGCAATGCCTCGAACAATTCTCATTGGCTTTGGTGTAGATGTCGATGCTGTCGCTGGCTGGTACAAATTCTACTGAGTCTATGCGAATGATCCCTGATGGATTTTTAGGCTTGGTTCTTATGGAGGGGAAGACTCCCCCCTCGATATCTCTCGAGTATGTCGAATTCAATAGGCGCCATTTCGTCTTACACGTTGCACGATGCAGGGGATGTATGCGGGGGAAGTAGGAGTTCCTAGGCTCCTCAAACTCTTCAAGAAGTATGGCATCACAACTACTTGGTTCATACCTGGTGAGTGCACATGCATTTATCATTCCGCATTTGTTTCATATATGGTGTGTTCAGGACACAGCTTGGAGACATTCCCGAAGGAGATGGCAGCTGTCCGCGATGCTGGACATGAAATGTTTGTGACTATGTTCTCTTCCACTCGCCCCATTGATACTGAATGCTTAGTGGACTTCATGGATACTCCCACGAAGTACGCACAGCACACTGTGAATCCGCTAAATCTCATTTCTGGTGCTACAGAATCCGACTGCAATGTCGCTGGAGCAACAGAAAGACATCCTTGAACATACGTACAAGCTCCTCACAGACTTCAACTTTGGAAAGCCACCAAAAGGAAGCGTAGCCCCATGGTGGGAAACGAGCAAGGAAGGCACGATGCTTCTCCTCGAGAAGGGAATTGAATACGGTCGAGTAAACCACTTTTTTGTGTTAGTTTGTTTCTGATTCCGTGACTTTGCGCTAGACCATTCCAGCATGTCCCACGAGTGAGCTTAAACCGTTCACGGACTGTTTACAATACCTGAGTCTCTCCCAGCTCCCAGGCTTACTATCTACGTGACCAAGATTACTGGACCAAGATCGACTACGCGGCAAAGGCGGAGGCATGGATGAAGCCGCTTAGGAAAGGGAGTGAGACTGGGCTCGTCGAGATTCCCGCAAATTGGTGCGCTGCGTTGCTGGAAAGTATTCGTGCCCCTAATTATTTTTGTCGTACATCACAGGTATTTGGACGATTTACCTCCGATGATGTGAGTGGAATCACGCGGAAGTGGTGCTCTTTGAGAATTGCAATGTTCCCGCTTTAGGTTCATCAAGTCAAGTTCGAACTCGCACGGATGGGTATGCACATATTTACCGGGGTACCAGAATATCTACATTGCTGACTACGCTTCTCACTGTCAGGTGAACGTGCGAGATGTAGAACAGCTTTGGATGGATACGTTTACATATCTGTACAGGTGGGAGAATCCCGTGCCCTTTTCTATTTTGAAACTTACTTACATGTAAACAGAGAGGAAGAGAACTTCATCTTTCCTATCACCATCCACCCTGACGTGAGCGGGTAAGGAGTGAATTTCCAGGAGTGAAAAGGCATACGAAATATCGTTGACATATACTTGACAGGCGTCCTCACGTGCTCCTGATGCTGGTAAGTCAATTCCAGTTGCTATGATATCCTCTCAGGCATAAGGTTTAGGAACGTTTCATCAAATGGATCAACACGCACACTGACGTCAAATGGGCAACGCTGTACGAGATGTCCGAAGAATTCCGGTCGAGAGTAGACCCACCTGAAAGTGCCCAGATGCCCAGGGGCTTTGTGAAGAAGATAACCAGTCGGGCCTGATACAGATGGACGAAGTTCCGATGCTATTTATACGGCAATGGCTTTTTATACGGTAGTCGACATAGGCAACTGACTGGGCGACATGAAAGACAGAGCTCAGCTGACGTTGCCGTCCCTCTTGCACAACTTGCCCAGGTAAAATAAAGAATACCGCAGGGAGTCTATCCCATCTTCGTCACGATTGATTACTAAGTTGATGAAGCGGCTTAATGTTGTTTTCGACGCCTC
>JBBPKE010000049.1:0-14250 GCA_038089095.1 Tylopilus orsonianus | reverse complement strand
TCCGCACGCCACTAGTCTGGAACTAATGAAGGTAGTGTAGCCAATCGAGATGTATTTTACCAACCTTTTTGGGACTCGCCAGGGAAGGAGGGCATCCGGAACTAAGAGGCTGTGAGAGGGACGGCCCTGACCCCAGCGTCCATGTTAACACAGGGGCCGGTGGAAAAAGCGGACTCAAATGTCAGAGAGACGTCATTCGTTGAAACGGATATGTTGTGTAATCATTGAAGTGACAGCGTGTTTGTTTTGTTTGTTAGACTCAGTCGGAAGGCAACTTTACCCTTCAAGTTAGAGGCAGTTAAGTTCGCACTACCCAAGTACATATACAGTCATCCCCCATCACTTGCGACAACAAAACTTGAATGGGCTCGCATTCGAAAATGACTAAATTTTTCTACTACAAAAAAATTTAAATATGTTACTATGATGATTTCCTTATGGAATGTATAACTATTTTACGGATCATAGTTAATGTAGTGTGACGATGGGCAAAGTCATGAAATGTGTGTTTATCTCGTGTTCCCTTCACTTGCGACAGTGCTTGAAAAGGAAAGGCATGCCGCTTACTGTTATCTCGCGTCTTTATCGACAGCCCCATCACACTTCTCCGCTCCCACCGTCACTCTCAATGCCTTCCCTGCCCGATGCACACTCCTCTTCAGCGGGTCCCAACTCTACTGTAATTCCCCTTTAGTTGTGAAATTCGCCCATTGAGCTTTTCTCGCTGTGGTCCCACTAAGAGTGATTCCCGGCCTTCCTGTTTGGCACATGCATCTTCTTCGGCCCACAGCTTTAATGCTTGTTGGTAAGTTTCTTGTCATGCCTTGTTCCACTCAAGCAGCTCTCTCTGCTTGTTTCCATGCACCCAGGATAGCCGACCGCTCTTCGCACTGCTTTTTGATTGGCTCGCAATGGCCAGCGCTCATCGGAGCTTTTCCATTTTTGGTATATCTCACCTCGGTAAGATGTGGCAAACTACTCATTGCACACGGTAAACCGGCATCCTTCTGGCATGCTACAATGTCTCGAAAATACTAGATCTGTACTTGGAACATATTGTATTGATATTATAACATGTGTTCTCTGTATGCAATTTAAAATCAAATGTACCATGGCTCGAAAAATACAGAAAATGTCACAAAATGACATGTATTCACCAATCAGAAAAGTGCAGTGTAATGCTGGGCTGAATTCAATCTATGCAGACTATTATACAATGTACATCCCATGTAGTCAGAGTGTATTTTAGCAGGAGAAGGCATTTGTTGACGTGTAAATTAAGATTGACGCAAGTGCCGGGATTGTCGCAAGTGATGGGGGATGACTGTATACATCCTGGGTAAAAAAAACCCGGTAGTCTTTTACTACCTGATCTTTGTAGGCTACCCGTCCGAGTGTTGCTTCTCGCCGTGCGTGGGCCATCAACGACATCAGTTAAGACTCGGGACCAATCACGCCCGAACCCGAGTTTGCAAACCGGACATTGTGCCGTGCTCAAATGAGACAGGGATGAGGACGTGAATATAGCCATTAGGATCACCACCAATTCTTAAAGTACTCTGTCCAGACCCATGGCATGTCTCGCGCTATCTTCACCATGTTTCCATTCGATCCCTTGCGTCTTCCTAACTGTCGACCCGGAGCATTATTTCCCTGGTGGCATGCCCTCAAACTCGAGCACATTTGTTGTGGCACGTCGTGCGGGGGAGAGGACTCGAGGACTCTGTGCTAGCGCCGCAAGGGTCGAGGCAGGCGTCTGCTCCACCAAACGGCAAACTTTGACGCCATTTCAGTAGTATTCACGATGATGGATCAGAAGTTTCAACAGCGCTCTGCCAAAGTCTGCGTGAGAGACTTGTTACATTGTCTACAAGCAGTGTTTGACAAACTTCTGTCACGTACGACATTCCCAGCCCATGAACATCCTTTCGCCAAAGATCATATACGGAACTGCGTGGTAAGCTACTCCCGACACATAATGCGTGTCGTTCGCCTTAGGCCTGCGGACGTGAACCTGCCAGGAAAGGGGAGCGTACTACCCACCTTGTCGTCAACGCGTTCTTGCAGGGATTTCGTGCCGTTGATACGGGTGAGTCTATAAGCGGCATGATGCACATAGTTCAGGGGCTTGACACGTCTTGCCAGCGTGCCAGCCCAAGCACTACAGGTAACAGTCTATTTATGTCTTCGAAACAGTCAACCAGACTTAACCCCACTTTCTAATAGAGAGGACCTTGTCGGCGAAGCGCTCGACATCCTGCAGAAAAAACATGATATCAAACGCGACGAGATATACATCCAGACAAAGTGCACGCTCAACCCCCCCTAGAGACCACGTCCCATCGAGTGCTCACATGCTTTATCCGATACAGGTTCACCCCACTCGGGGGTCAGGATCTCAACAAACCAATTCCCTACAATGCCAAGGATCCCGTCAAGGACCAAATTGCAATGTCTCTACGAACGTCCTTGCGTAACCTTCGGACGTCTTATGTAGATTCTTATCTTCTACATTCGCCCCTAGGGACAATGCAAGCAACCTTGGAGGCTTGGCGTGCACTCATGGCCGCCCAAGACGCAGGAACCGTACGCAAGATCGGTGTCAGCAACATTTATGACGTACGTATTATCGTTGCTTTAGGGGAGTCGAGGAAGGTGCAGGTCGTGCAAAACCGGTGGTATGAAGGGAATATGTGGGACCCTGACGTGTGGAGGTATTGTAAAGACCATGGGATCGAATATCAGTTCGTACCCTTGTTGTTCTACTGGCGTCCGTGTTCAATATTTGATGGATGCAGGTCTTTCTGGACACTCTCTGGATCAACAAGCTTGCTCACCCATCCGTCTGTGATAACCATTGCTGGCCAGCTGGATGTGACACCTGCTCAAGTTGTCTTCAAGCTTGCTCAGCTGCATAGTATTGTGCCGTTGACGGGTACGGCAAACGAGCTGCATATGCAACAGGACCTTGCAGCGGAAAGGATCGCGTTCAGGGAAGACGTGGACAATGAGTTAAAGACCATCACCAAGTTCATCTGGGGAAGATAAGAGGCAGAATGACGGCATGTCGCTCTTATTCGATCGCTTATTATGCGATAAGGAGTTTGATCAAGCTTTACCCAGTCAGAAGCATCCAATGTATGTACAATATAGCAACAACCAGATGTATAACATAGTATTCTATGAAATGTTACCACCTGTGTCCTCACGAGACATTGAATACCGTCGTCGAAGCTGCTCCATTGACCATGCTTGCAGAACTGCAGAGTCGACTGGTACCCTAGTAACCGCGCGTTCATCATTCAGGAACTTTTCGTGTAGCCTCTCTACTTTGACCGCAAACCGAACATCACGAGCTGTGAGACCCGGAATTCTGATCGGTGTTGCATTGAGGTCTGTGTCAGAGGCACGCTGGTACGCGATATGGGTGTGGCTGGAAACGTAGACGCTGGAGTAATCGAGAGTGATGCGAGCGTGATGCTGGTGGTCCGTCAATGTCTACCACATGGCACACCCATCGCGCTCCATGCCACTCACGTCTTCTTCATCTTGAACATCTGCAAGCCCATCGAAAAACTCGACCGCAGAGCGGAAACTCTTGAAACTGAAGAGTTTGTTCAAAGACAGCACCTGGCGATCGTCCACGACGCGATCCCCGACGTAGCCGACATGCCAGTGGCAGGATAAAAGTGGTCGCACATGGGTCTCGAGCTCCCCGTGACTGAGATGAAAAGTACGTTTCCGTGCTGGTATACGGGAGACTTCGGGCAACTCAAGCACAAGCTTCTGAACCTCCGTGGAATCTGGGACCACAGGATAAGCTCCGAACAGTAGCATTCATCCACTATCTCGACTCACTTTTCGAGCGCGCGATCTAGACAGTAGGAAGCGATGAGGTCGATGACGTGTAGCGGAGCTGCACCGTGGCTCACCACGTCATCAAGCGTCCCCGCTCCTTGACATGTACTGGAAGAGAGCGCATCCATAACGATAGAAAACGACTGGTTGCTGTGTAATACTGTTTGGGTGTGCGGAACGATGAATCGTGATTGATCCAGTTTTGGAGTTAGTAGCCTGAGAGAACGGTAGGTAAGCCAGTACTGCCGATGGACATGCTGGAGGCTCCCAAGTAGTCTCAGCATCTAGCCCGCAATTGTAGGCAAATCCAAGTGGTGCGAACCAAGCGAGTCGTCAACGTGACGACATCCACAAAGTAATAACAGTCGAGTTGAGGGACGTTGGCCACAGACAGGGATAAACACAACAAAAAAACAGCTTATGCCCGTGATCCCCCAAAGAACGCCGTGAACCACCTGGCATCTAGCGAAGAGTCCGAATGAAGGGTCAGGGCAGAGGTCGGGCCACTCGGTCTCGGTCCTCGGTAATAGCCATAAACCGATGGCCACATCTTGATGTAAACAGGTAGGTACTAGGTACATGATAGAAGACAATATCGGGCTATGCAAGCTCAGGAATGCCGCTGATCGGCATATTTTCTTCACCTTGTACCGTATCATCTGCGCTGCGGTCGCCATCACGCCTTGTCACCGCTGACGCGGTCCCCCATCGTGACCTGCATTCGAACCCATCAACATCCTTGATTGCAAACAACAGATAAGCCGAGCCACCGGGAATTGAGAGGATTGACACCCGAATTCGTAACCCATCCATATGATGCGGCCTGCTTTCATCCATAGTGATATCACCAAGTCATCATCGCATCCAGGCACGCTGCGGCTTGCTTCTCGAATATGGAGCTATCTGTTCAGCGAACAAGTTTAGGGTGCCGGTCCTATCGTATATCCGTGTTCGTCCATCGTTGTGCCGCTGATAATACGCCCAATACGCGTATGGCCCTTAAGCTTGGACGCTCGGCGGCAGGCCAAAAGGAGCACGGTGTGGGAAAAACAGTCTGACAAACGGTACACCTAGATCAATTTATCTGTCAAGGGGGGGTTACTTAGTTGTGTCAGAGAGGTTTTGTAGGGTCCATACCGCATTACCAGCTGACCTATGGGGTAACACCATACAAGGTTCGGAGGGGCGTAATGGAAGTCGGCGATACTTGTCATACGAGAAGACTAGGGGCCGGGGACTCACGCCCTTAAGCGAGCGGCGCATTGGTCAACGATGAGCCTAGACTAGTCTCATGACACAAATGATCATCCAGGGTATGAGACAATTGCAATCTGGAACTAATTGCGGTCCGGATGCATGGTCGATACGTTGCGACGGTACATGAATGTAAGTCTCTTCATTGCCACAGCGGAGCTCTTCGCCCGACCGCCTCTTGTACAGGGATTCTACCACCTTCCTAGTAAAGCGAATAGGTCTGCTTCTAGTCTCGCTGATGCCTTCATGCCTAGGATCCAATGTGGCGCAGGCTATGGGATTAAAGAATTACGACCAAGAACGGCGCTTTTGAAACGCTGCACCTTAGAAACATGCTCGTACGCGGGCAAGTTGGCGTTCCTACATGTAGCAAACGCACAATTGTCAATAACGGCTATCATCTTGGTAACGCAGGGCGTTTACGGGCCAATACGCTGATATATTAAACCAGGGCTGGCTCTTCGAAGTTTGCGTAGATAGAGAGGCAGACCAACTCCTGACTTGCAGATTGTGTTGCGTTGCAGCCTTTCTGAGCAAGTGCAACACGCGACGTCGCTCGGCTGCTGCCGAGGGCTTTCCAAACTGGATTGAAACAACATATATTCGAATTTGTCACTTCTGTGCTACAATACCAGACATGGGAATATAAAGTTGCAATGGATACGACAACATGTACAGTGTAGTAGCAAAATCGATTGAAGGCACAGAAATGGCACAGCATACTAATACTATTCTGCAGGATGCCAAATGATGCATGTTTGATTGAGGCGTGCCCCGTGAGCCGTCGACGCGTCATCAAGCCGGGTCGCGGAAACACCAAAATTAGGAGTAGGTAAAAGACTGGCAAGGATAAACCACAGCAAGTTTATGCCTCCGTTAAGTCTGCTGCCGAAATGGCTGAGATTGCGTTCTGGGCGGGAGATGATGCTGCCTTGGCTTCGTCTGGAACAGCATCAGCTGGTGCACCATTTGTAGCTTCGGCGCCATTCTCGGTTGGCTTGTTGGCCCCCAATATGGCATGCCACTTGTCCACTAGGGCCTTCGCTCGCGGTCGGAATTTGAACTCGTCGTCGCGAGGCACCTTGTCGGGCGTTAGAGCCGCAATGTGTCGCATGACTTTGCCGATTTTAGAAAACTATCCATGAAAACACCATCATTGATGAAAAACGCCATGCCCAGCGCCACAAATACGCACTGAGAGGAAATTGATGAGGTTTGGATGCTCATAGTGCTCTACTGTCGTGAATAATTGGTCCAACGCGGGCATATCCTGTGTAGTTCCCGTCAGAGGTGACAGTCCGCGGTGCGCGGATGACTCACATCGCCTGATGGCGCACCCTTGCTACCCAACAGGGCCTTTTGCAGCCTGTGTCGCCACTCTCTCACTTTGCGAGCCTCGGGATCTGCCTCCAAGTTGGCTGCATAGAGATAATAGTCAGAGAAAAAAAAGAGAAAAAAAGTTAATGCGTATGGCGTACCATCAACTTCCTCCTCCTTCTCCCGTTTTGGTTTCTTAGAAGGCGGTGGTGCGGTTTTGGCGCTCGTCCCAGCATCTTCATCTTCAGCCTCAGCCTCAGCCTCAGCCTCTCGGTCCCCATCATCTTCAGACTCGATCATCTCTTTAGACTTGGCTCCGTTTTTTTTCGACTTCCCTGTGACCGCCTTTTTCTCAGTCTTCAGCTTTGGCTTGGCCTTGGGCTTCGCAGAAGCTACGTCCATATCCCGCTTGCGCTTCTTCGACTTGGCTGGTTTCTTCGTTTCCTCGTCCTCATTCTCGGTCTCGAGCTGGTCGACAGGTGCATTGTCTTCTTGCTCCGCAGCAGCCACCTCCATGCTCTCCAGTTCCTTCTCCCACTTTTCGGGATCAAGAGCGATCCTGTACCCATTCAGAAGGTCCGCATTTTTCTTGTGTGGCTCGCTGATGTATGCACGGATCTCGTGTTCCTTTAGTCTTGATATATCTTTTGATACAAGCCAAGCACTGTTCAGAAACAGCATTAATCGTCTCGACAGGAAACAAGGATGATGGAGACGCACAACTCCGCTGTGGGGAAAAACTTGACGCAATGGAATGGCGTCTTCTTGCCGGCAGGGCGCTCCTTGGCGACGGCGGCTGGAACATTGTCCGGATTAACAACCTATATGAACCAACATGATCAACGAGAGTGCATAAAGGCGGAAAGAAGACGCGACGTACCATGCCAGGCCATGGGGGATATCCGCGTACTTTACCTAAAACGATATCGCGTTCTGCATAGTTAGCCTCTGGTTCGCTGTTTTTCGTTGCCTTTTTGCTCATCACAGGTGAGAACGAGAGAAATGGGAAGAGTTGCAATGAAGGTTGCACGACAGATAAAAGGAAAGGTTGAGGAGCACACCAACCTGGGTTCTGTTCGGCTATTTCCACTTGCAGCCAAACCCCGTTTCGTTTGCCACGCGGGCCCGTGCGCCCACGTAAGAATCAACAAAACAAACGCGCGTGATATTGAAAAAAATACCATTGAATACGGTACATGAAAATAATGCATCGTCGACGTCGCAGGGGTGCTCGTAGTAGATTTGTCCATTCGGAATGTCTTTTAACAGCGCGATTGATCGTCAGAGACGGTGTCTCTTGGCGGACTCTCGGTCGGGCGAGTCGGATAATTCGGAGAAATTTCGACGTGGCGTGCCTTATTTGTGCCCGGATAAGGGGTTAGCCTGGCACTGCTTGTGATCGAATGAGCCACACCCACAGATAATGCCCAGCTCGACTGCCTGCGACCAAACTCAGCTCAGTACTATGCTGTATAGATGCTGCACGTACCAGTTCCTTTGTCTCATGTGATGGCGCTGCACCTTGTTTCGGCGATTGGGTGGACGCAAGAGCTGCGTGCTGTGTTGCAAGAAGTGCGAAGGGTTATATTAACGGCCAGGCGCATCTTTAGGGCGTGCCAGTGTCCGTCAAGGACACGGAAGAACGCTACGGCGTCGAGGGGGTGATTCAGACGTGGGGGATGAGGTGACCAGAAGTGTGACAGCGAGCGAGGCCGAGCAGTTCCAAGGACCGCGTCCGCTATTTCTGCCGCACCGCTCTCCAGGGCAAGGTGTCTGATTCGCAAGCTAGCTGTTTCTCGAGGTTAAATGAGAGTACAGATGCCAACGAAGAGGGTCATGGCGGGAAGTGTGCAAGGAACGTTCCTAGCCGGGGTTCTCTGAAATTATAAAAAATAATAATTTGGATCGAAAGCTGCACTGCTGCAGCTGCATGTTTTGCGACTTGGACGATTCCACATCACTTTATCCCGACAAGATGCTCCCCTCGACGCGCCGCCCGAAGATGAAACAAGCGCTAGTCGTGCAGGGCCGATCGCACCACTCTTGAGATCATCCTAAATCCGCTATACCAGTAATTATTTCACCTGCGAGCTCAACATGTACGGCCTTGCCCACCAAGTCCATACCCAAAATGAGTCGGGTTCGAAGAGCTCTCGGTTAGGATGAACACGCCGCTACATGCCCTCGTGCCGCACGGCGCAAGGAGAACATACATATCGGGTGGCAACACGGCACGTACGGCGCGTCGGTCACATCAAAACAATGTTCTCGTTCTGAGGAGAATAAGGCAGGTGGCGGAGATGCAGAATAGATCATGCCATGCTGTCAACGATTTGGCTGGGTGTGGAAGGAGGGACTCAGATACCTGGACTGTCCACGCTGCATGCCACACGGCACAAGGCCGCCGTCCAAATCTTACCCAACCTGCCAAAGATGCATCTCAATGAGTGCATGTCGGCATCCCGCAAGGTGTGCGGATCACGTACCACTACGTGCGAGCGAGCATCTAGATAGGCATTGAGTCGGAGATGGCATCGGAGCTTGAAAGGCGACGAGGGTAAACCGCAATCAGTCCACACTGCTGACAATGTTTGAACCCATCCGTGGAGGAACCCGGGGGGGTCAGGCAGAGTTCAAGTGGTCCGACGTCTCTGCGGACAAGGATAGAGAGGTGTGCATCATCACGTATATTTTCATCGCAGCACGCTGAATGGCCTCGCAGCATTATCTTGGCCATAGTATCAATGCCCCCACTGGTAGATGGCAAAAGAACAAGGATGTCCATTGGTACAGTAGGGACAAGAAGGATACCGATGCGGAAAGAGCGGAAGAACTTCGCAAGATAAAAGAAGCAGAGGCAGAAGCTCTTTCCGTCGCACTGCAAGTTCCGGCCGTGAACTTCTTATGCCGAGTCTGACACTTGGCTTTTCAGAGGGTTTGGGCCAACTGGGGCAAACGCTACACAGCCTGCTGCGGGCTCGTCGACGGGAGCGAGCACTGCTGACACTGCTGTTCCAACCACCGAGACTGATAAAGCGCCTACACAAGAGAAAGAAGAGAGACGTCGCAGAAAAGCTGAGCGTAAAGAGGAGAGACGCGCTCGAAAGGCAGTTCGTGCGGCAGGTTACCACGAACAAAGCGAGCGGATGCGTCGTCAAGATCGGTCGCGATCGTGGTCCCCCACTCGCAGAAGGCATGGTGACGAAAGAGACCGTCGCAGCCGATCGCCTACCCGTGACCACGAGGATCGCCACAACCGGTTGAGAGACTATGATGAAACCGAGCGGGAAAGGGAGAGAGAAAAGCATCGGAAGTTATGGGACGCGAACGCGGCGAGGGACAGGCCTCGTTACAGAGTCAGCTAGTGGTTTCCCAGTTTGTTGTGTGTTTCCGTCCCACTCACGGGTTCACCAACCAAATAAAAGATGACGGTTTCCCCGCAACCATTTGTTCTCCTCGACTCCTATTCATGGTCATCTTTTTTAGTAAAAACTGCCGGTGGAGGATTTTCACAGATCTTATATCAAGGCAATGTGCCTGCATTCCACAGGCGTGCGCAAGCCCCGTTGGTCCATATGTTAACCATCGATGTGTCCGACATCCTCGTTTTCATGTGGCAGACAAGCATAGTATTCGCCTTCATCTGAGATGATGTCGCGGGCTGCACGGCGTTGCGTTTTGACATATCCTGCCGACTATGAGGGGATTCTCATGACGTGTTGTGGGATGCATTGCACGACGTTTAACCAAGCGAGGGTGCACATGGCGTCTGGCATCTCCGGCTGTTGCCATCTTCCACAATCAACTTGAAACACGTTGAGCTCATTCCACGAAACGGTTTTGAACGTTGAACGACGGTCTCACGAACTATCCGAGGATGTGCTTTTACTTTTCCCTATTTCAGGCAGCTCGTTCCCGTCAAAGGGTCGTTCTACCTCGTGTTAGACACGAACCGTGTTATCAATGGCTGAAGGGATACAGCCTCCCCGAACATGCTGGGCGGCTTCCACATTGAGGTACTACTTTCACGCTCGGCGCAATCGTCAGCGGCCAACGTTTGGGTTCTACCTCGAAATAGTCTAGCTGATCGTTGACGCATTTGACGTACGTCATTGCTTTCGTCAAGCCTGACATATCTTTCGCTCACTGCCAGCGTGCGCCGCACGAGTTCACGACGTCTTGGGCGCGATATGCTTCCCCTTTTCGTACACATCCCTGGTCACTCACTTTTTTTTTGCGCACTCGTGACACGAACGGCGTGGTCTTTTGTAACTATCGACAAGGTTCACTTCGCCGATGTGACCATACCGGCAGATTAATTCGCGCCCTCCATGCACGGTACATATGCCTACGAGTGCATGGCAGCCGCTCACCTGTGCTGTTGCAATTCTGCCGAAAGTGGCTTGACGCTGGCAGCTCTGACGTGGATTTAATCCGCGGTATGCTCGGCGAGCGGTCCTCGCAACCCCCTCACATCTGCAACGGCCGTCGTATAACCCGCTGACGCGTCATGTCCACCGTGTACGGGATGCCCTACTTGCTCGAAGACAAGACCGGCCAGCTGACGGGATCTGATTTTGTCGACATGAATGACCGTCTGCGGTTGTGTCTGCGCTGTACGGCGCAAGCGCCGAGCCATACGGCGTACATGATCCATAATACGACGCACGGGCACGATCCGTCGGATCCGTTGATCGCGCTCGCATTTGGGCCGAATCACGCTCTCGGGACGATCACCGTACGGTCAGGGGTTCCGATGGCGATGGGTCAGTATCTTGCCAAGGTGCCGCAGGCGGGAAGGTGCGTCGTCAATCGTGCGTCGGTCCGGTGCGACGTAACAGCCTGACATTTGCGTGCGCAGCAGCCAGACGAGGAAATTTCTGGGCTCGGACGGACAAGAGTACCGGTGGAGCTGGCGATCAACCAAGGGTCACGAATGGACCGTGAGTCTGGCCGCAGTGCTTTGCCGGCTGTTGCGCGGCGAAAGCTGACCGGGCATCGGGGCGCAGTGCACGAATCAGAGCGACTACCTCGTCGCATCTTATTCTCTCAAGGTTGCCGGGGAGCCCGACTATCACGGTTCATCGGGGTGCATGTTGACGATCGACGAGGCGTACCCACACCTCGCAGCTGGTGCGTTGGCTCGAAGCTGACGACCGCGTCCCGTTCATTCACCAAACGTGATGACATATAGAGGTGCTCGCCTCGTTGACGATCATGCGTCACATCCTCGCACACGGTCTGTGACACGAAACGCGACAGCGTGTGTGCATGCGTGTTGCTGTGTATTCTCGTGTACCTTTTTTTTTTTTTTTCACTTTCTCGTGTAGCCATGCGTATAATATTGCCTGTATCGTATGTACCATCAGATTTACCCACCCCAGATCGCTATCTGTGCAGAACGTCTTGGGTGCCTTGAGCCATGCCGGCTTGGGCTTGGGAAGTTGCTCGTGGGGCGGAGATAACCGGTCGTCCAGTCGGCCTGCGTCACGTTCGAGCGCAAGTCAGATTGGCAGTTTGGATGATCGGCAGGCCCGGCCGCCGCGTCGCATCGTATCTCGACTCGTCGACATACTTTTTCCAGATCTATCCTTGGCGCAGGTGTTTTTCCCAGCGTGAAGTCTGGGTTCACCGCATGCGTGTGCGCGAGATCTCACAGGATGCGACAACGCTATCATCGCACGAGGCTGACCTCCGGCGTCTACCGTTATACCCGCCGTTGAATTGTGGATGAGGGACGCACGTGGGTGCTGTAGAAGGAGGAATACGGACGTGCTGCGGCTCAGGTCCGCACTCAGCGCCCAGTTCGAGGCCTGTCGACGCTGAGGCAGGGGGTTAAGCGGCGTCAAACGGACGGGGCGTCGCACTCTCTTTCAAGCTGCATCCGATTCATCCGTGTAACGCGGGGAATGTGATGAAGAACGTCAAGCTGACTGTGCCCGATTGGCATCGACAGGACGCCCGAGCGTGATAGTGGGGTGGGTATGGGCGCGAAATGGGATCTGCCATCGCGTGTGCATGCGCAAGGGACTGTCTGTCCAGATTTATGATCTGGGGACAACCGTGTACCCGCGTCGTGTTTCTTTTCCGGCCCTGCGCCTGTGACGTGATACAAGAAGGCGATACGGATGCAATCGAAGGGTCCAACGGGTCGTAGTGGGCACACGACCCAGTGTTGTCGTGGGGCTTTTCGACAACCCGGGCTCCGGAAAAAGGAAAAAGGAAAAAAAAAAAAGGTAGAAGGCGGGTTGGTCGAGCTCGCCGTGCCTGGCGTTCCCGCGCCCTCCCGCTGTATGCGCTTCCTTGCGCGCAGGGGCGCGGGTTCAAAACGCTGAGTAACCACTCAGATCGCATGCCCAAGTCGGCGAATTACCTCCATGGAGCAACACGATTCCGCGATGCATCGCACGAGGTCACCACGCTAGACGTGTACGAAGTCCCCGCTCCGTCTGTCAGGCTCAGCTGCACTTTCTCAAGGGAATGAATGAAAAGGAAAAAGGAGGGACGAGGGGGGTCTCGTATCCGGTTTGCCTTTTCGTTCGCCACGTCGCATCCTCGTTGCCATTTCTGGCGAAACGTCCGGACAGCGACGATTTGGTAGGAATAAGAGGTGTTTGGGCCGGTCATGCAAAAGAAGACCGATGGAGAGACTTGTTGTTGTTGTTGTTGGGAGACTCATGCATTTACGCCAGACGTCCACCGGACCAGGTCGAGGAAACAAGAGACCAAATGAGAAGGATGACACATGACGGACGGCACATGGAGTGGTCAGTAGCAGCATTTTGATGAGGCTGGCGGGCGGTCAATGACGGGCGTTTGAAATTGGGGAAGGGAATTTCCGATGATACGAAGGATTACCTCTTGCATGTGGGATGATACACGCCAGGTTCCCAGCCAATGATGGAATATGTGGAGGGGCTGAGGCACAAGAGAGGAGGACATCATATCTGGAAAGAAGCTACGCAACGACCAGATCCGACAGGTCGAGATGAAATAAATGATACCTCGTGGAGATAACAGGAAGATGCCCAAAAAGGAAGGGAAAAACTATAGAAGGATTATGTATGGCGAGGTCCGGAAATGAACGTGATGGATACAAGGAACAAGTGGTTAGTCACCCCAGGAGCGTGCTACAGCGCCAGCGTCATGTATGCTGAAGTGGGGGGGTGTTTCTGGGAGGACGGGAGGCTTTTTGGGGTGAAGGGATGGAGAGGCGGTGAGAAGAGGGGGACTCACGTGGGGATCTTGCCAGACGCATTCCTCTGGAGGAGGGGCCTGCGGGCGGCCGTTTGAGTCTGCGCTGCGAGGGGGGCGGCCACGAGTGCTCTGGGTGGACTTGATGAGACGAATGTCGAGAACGGGGGGGTTGACCGCAAGGGGGAGGTGGCGTGGGGCGTCATCGGGGTCGGGACGGAGGGAGGTGGCCGAGGGGGACTCGTGCACCTGACGAGGCGGGGAGGGGGACGGAGACGGGGACGGGGGGCGACTGCTACACGGCAGAGTGGCGTGCGAGGAGGCGTTCCGGAGGCTGAATGGGAACTGTGCATTCACGTTGACCATCTTCCTGTTGGAGATTAGAGGCCGGAGCGGGGGGGGGAGCGGGAGACGGACCGCTGCTTGGCATGGACGACGGCGCCGAGACGGTGCTTGAGATGCTGGTGGTCGACGACGCGGGGCAGGGGGCTGGGGGAGGGTGAGCGGGCGGATGGGGAGGCGGGGGAGGGTACAGACGTGGGGGTGTCGTCGGCGTGCGGGATGAGCGGGGAACGCTCGCCTTGCTGGGGGGGGGGGGTCAGGGGGGACGGGGCGGGACGGGGAGGG
>JBBPKE010000048.1:0-42318 GCA_038089095.1 Tylopilus orsonianus | reverse complement strand
ATCGTGTCAGCCGAAGTGCAAATTGTGCCATTACAAGTGTTCTTTACCTCGTCCCGGACGTATTCCTGCGTAGTGTCAATCTTGATGGAAATATTGTTTGGCACGCGCTAAAAAAATCTTGGAACAACGTTTCTACGCCACGTCTCAAGGAACCTACGTTTGATGCGCTTGCAATCACGCTTTGGTTCGTTTTCTGTTGCACACCTTGAAGGGAAAGCGACATTTCATCGCTATTAGACTGTCCCCGGAGTCCTTTGCGTGCATTCAGCGTCGCAAGGAGGGAGTTGCAATACACTACAGAACAGTTCATCCGTCATCACAGATAAGTTCAAGTCAATGAGAGGCATACATCGGCCAAGGCAAAAGTAGAATGCAATATAGATGAACGTGGAAGGCCATGCAGCAATCTGTTACGGGATAATCAACGAGTAATCGCTATAAAGGAGACGATAATATTTACTGATATGAGTGAGGCGACAGCACAAATGCTGGTTCACTTTCAGTAGCGTGCCACTCAGTCTGTCTTAAAACTCACCTGGTCAGAAGACCAGTATTGATACTGAAAACCATCTAGACCGTAATCGATTTTCACCGAAAGCTAATCAGCCAGTTTGCATACTTACTAGCTTGTTAATCATCGTGTCCGATCTGAGGGTAAAATATTAAGTAGACAATTGGCGCATGCAGGGAAGTATTCACCTTCGGAAGCCAGTGCGCGATCTCTGCAGCATAGAGCAGAGGAATATAGCAATCAGGACGTCACCTGCTGCGGCGATCGCATTGACTGACATAGAAAGAGCCTACACGTGTCATTAGTGGGGCGATCATGCAACAAGGTTCACCCCAGTACCTTCAGGGTGTCTAGTTGCACGAAAGTCCGGAAGCGCAAACTATTAATGCCACAGCTGAACACCAATTAAGTAAAAAAGTGAAATTGAAACATACGCTTGGATTGCGTAGACTATATAAGGCAGAGTCAGTGAAATCTATTAACGAAGTTCTAGGACTTACCAAGGACCAGAACTATAGGCACGATGGTTTCAATGGGCAAATAATTTTCTTGGGGACTGTAACGCACCGAATTCACCAATGACCAATACCATCTAGGAAAAGATAAGAACAAGAAATCTTATCGCGTATCCACTGAACTTACCACTGAGCTAGTGGCGAGCCAGCTTTTGTTGCTAACTGGAGACGGGCTCAAAGAGGGTCTAGATCGTGCGGAATATAAACGTACGCCTGTAAACTCGCATTGCTAGGAAGGACTGGACGAAGAGGGCGGTAAATCCCTATGATATGGTCAGGGGGGAGAACAGTAGGGCCAAACAAGTGCCATACATTGAAGAGAACTTCAATCTGAGCGGATACACGGGTCAGAGACACTCAGAGGATGAAAGTGATGACCCACAACCAGGCTCCTGTTAAGCAGTCAGCACGTGTATCTCTGTTAATATGGACCTACTCACCAGACAATTTCCCCAAGCGCTTCCAGTTGCCCGAAATCAGTGACAAGGTAAGTGTAGACTTGGCAAGGGTGAATACATGTACACTAGCGGTGGACAACTGTACTTGCCTGTATGCGTGATCAAGGCTTGGTGGCAGGTGTCTGAAACAAGAACGGCGGCAACCTGTAACGTGATATTGGGTCCGGAATCAACAGAATGATATAGTAAACTGACCAGAAGCTTGATGTGCCAGGGGTCTGCAGGATAACGGCCGTAGTAGTACCACGTTTGAATGCAGGTGACTAGTGTTTTCCCGATTCATACTGCTGGAATGAAACTATTGAAGGACACACCTCCATACAGGCTGTGGAGGTAACGTGAGCACAAACTGCGGCTCAATACTAACGATGTGTCATATACTTACGCCGCCGACACGACAACACCGATCAAGAAAGCACCCATACTGGTATGGATGATCAGTGATGAGTCAGGGGGTAAACTAGAGGGGGAAAAGACATACGTATTATCCAAGCCTCCCATTGTTGCGGGGAATGTAGGAACAAGCAGTGAAAGAGTAGAGTCGGAGGAGGGGGCAGAGGATGCCTGAGGTTGCAGACCGGATGGAACGGGCTATTTGAGAGACATTGCGGGCACTGATGCTACAGCGTGGCAACTTTGTGGTAACCACGCTTCCGTTATTGCAAAGCTTTCATCCGCCGCTTCCACGAGGCTCGCCCTACCTTGCCCCATTAGTAACCCCCCTTCTCAGCTGATCCGCAGGTGAGGTTCCATAATACCTGCCTTCCGTCGATGGTGTCTCATCTGCGTCAACCCTGGCAGTGTCAACCCTTTCCTGGCTGATGCGTCCCTGCGTGCTCGTCTTTGTCAACAATGTCTCCAGGCCTGCAGTTACTAGGCCCCTTCAAGGTCTCTTTGACGCAATCTTACTCCATAACGAGTATTGTCAAAGCGACAGGTGAAGCCTGCTCGGCGCAATGCCGCGGGAAGGGAAGTGGCAATGGCGGTTCCGTGGAATGCTGCCTTCGGGAATTACCGCCCCAGTCGGCCTTACTTTCGCTTGTAAATCTGTGCTGCACTGAATCTCCGGAGGGACTTATTATGTACGAGCGTATTAGACCAAATGCTGCTATTGAAGTAAATGTGCACAGATGTTGAAATTAAGCCCCCAAGAATTTTTCAGGAGAACTTATCCAGCACAGATGTGTATCTGTTCTAGGACATATATACGTGATGGGGCGCGACTCATTAGGGTGCGAAGCACGAACGTCCACTGCACGATTTCGAGGATCCGTTCTTGCAGCCGAACAAGAGGGCACCCTCGGAACTTGGACCAGCCCAAGGACACACTGGATGCACGGTGCGAAGAGACACAAATCCGTAGAATCCAACAGCAAAGATAATCCAAGCACAGGTTGCAGGCCGTTCAAACGATACCAAATTCGAGGGCAGGATACACCGCGTCCTTCATATCGGCCATGGCATGCCATGACCATTGGTGGGCCCATGGACAAGAAGCTAAAGTGCGACGAGAGCGTGGGAAACAAATGGCCGACTAGATCGGGAGGAATCGAGGAAGATGATGATAATGCTGAGGTAGGACAATCGACAGATTTCTAAAACCCTCACTTCCTCTTTAGATTATGCTTGTCCACAGTATTGGAACACACCTCCCGGCTTATCGACGATACCGCCAAGTTGAACGAGCGTTGTTGGAAGTCAAACATATTGTGTGCCAGTTCCATCATTGGTTAGCACACTGATTGGCACATCTAAGGTTTCGTACAAAACTTGTGTATTGAGATAACCACTAGTCAATGAACGTCATCGCCGTGCAGCCCGATCTCTACTCGATCGATTTCCCGAGCTTCCCGCGGAGTTGAAACCAGTAACATAAGTGGTGCTACCCTAGGTAAACGTCCGGCGCGTGCCTCGTTCTCAAGTCTAGAAGTCGTGGAGCCCTTCTAATCTATCGCCCAGATCACCATCGTTCTTAGCATCAGTTACAGACTATCTCATATTCGCTTCGGAACATGCTTGGCATCTTGAACCGACCTGAACGAGACGGGCTGTTGTCAGATGCAGCCCGTCATCCCGTCGAGTCTCTGTGCGGCCGTTTTAAGTGGATTTCGTGTCTCGCTATTATGTTTTCATCATTCGTTTCACTACGACACACTTGTCATTCCCTATCCTTACAGGCACCTGTCCAGCTAAGCCGTAGCTATACTCGCATGGGATGATAGGGTATCCACCTCGCTCCCCCAAACAAACCCAGTAAGATTACCTACTTATCTTGAGCTGTGTTCGCATCCATTGATAGCCGCCTCGTGGACTCCCATCACGGTAAACCGCCGCTTACGTGCGATAGTACGCTGTGCATGATTCACATGAACGACATCAGACCTAAATCCCAGCGGCCATCAAGGCCATCATTCATCTCAAGACGATCAAAATTAGTTTTAACACAACATGAAGTATATCTTTCCCGAGTTGAAGTACGAAAAGTAGGCATTGTCACCGAACGGACTCAATCCAACCTAGGTCTGTCAAGTGAGAGGTACGCTTTTAGCGACTCTAAAATCTACACGATCTGGCTCGACGATGATGAGGGATTTCCCCGCGGCTTTGTGAGTCCGTTTATGTATGTCACCGTTGCTGTTGTGGGGGCGAATATCCCGTCGTAGTGTGCCTTTGGTAAGTGATGGCAGCCTTTTTAACCCTGTTTTCTTTGCCACGCAGGCATCTGGCACATAGCCATGGTGCGAACAAGAGACTTACCAAACCTCTTGGCGTACCGTCGCAACGCAGCAAAGTACAAATACAGAATGTTGCTGGCGCTTCAAGCGTCGGACGTGACTTGTGGGAGAAACTGCAAGGGTTTCAATTCGGGTATTTGGTACGGTGGACAAATTTTGCATTGTCTTTACTAACTATGATCGTAGATTGATCGTCAAGTTTAGCGATAGACTCCGAGGGATTCAAAATAGTGTGGAGTTACTGGCATCAGAGGTTAGTTCCACATTTATCTTGATAAGCTGTCAATAGTATTCAGGCAGAAAAGATAGAGCATCATAGAGCCTCTAGACCTCATGTGATCAGAGAAAAGCATTCCTAAGCGCTTAGTATGTTGGTATTACTTGCTGACGGGCAGCAATTCCAAGTAATGGGACGCCGGCAACAGGTGTGTGAGCGTGCCATGACTGTAGTAACTCCACAGCTGGGAACCAAGTCAAGTCCGACACAGCCTCACTGTTAACTTGTGTGTATCACCGGTCCACTAATTCTACATGTCCCATTGCCGGTTGACATTCACTCGGGATCGGATAAAGACTAGTGGAGCGTGCCGAGGTACTGGTGCAATAACACTGGCACTTAGTATTTCCTGTGGACGATAGCCTTAGCAACTCGGCTTTCTTCCGCGCATTTTCGAACCGCGCATTGTCGAACAGCGTATGTTTGGAATGGGATTCGTCTTCGAAACATCATGAGTCCGGTTCGCATCCATATGGCGCAACGAGGCAGAAAGATCTGTACTAAACTCCGCTCGGCATCCGAGCCATAGACAACCGATATGGTGAGAGTCGAAGTGGAGCACCACCCGTTACCATGCAACAGGTCGATGGAGCACCCTGGAATGGCCACAGACGCGATTGGTGAAGCTATAGGCTATCTATGTTCAGTCGTCACTTTGTGCGACATTTTCGTTTCTGATACTATTATGTAACAGATATTACTAGTAACTCTTCGATTCATCCTACTGGGCGGTGCTAACTGCAATATGACATCCTAATAGTCTGGGGACAACTGATGCTCGGTTTTGATCGCGGTTCAACGTCTTATCTCTTGGACAAGGACGACGTGTGCTTCAAGTGGACCATACAGCATCTCCGGATACAGGCTGAACTAGGGTAGGAAGTTTTAGCTTTTGGATTTGTTACATATTTGGTTTAGTGCTGAAGGCCCATCACAGCACGATAAAGTATGCAGTCTACATAAGCTCGGTCACGTCTATGGTCGTGCCAGTGCGCCAGATCGTACTGTGGCTAAAAATGTCGGCGACAAAGCGTAAGAATTTACCGCACAGTCTGTACCCAACTATCCGAGATGCCACCTTATACGTCACCGATGCTAGCAAAGGGAGAGGGGCGAATGGCGCAGGTGGCACACTTGCAGGACGCATTACCCCACTGACACAACGAGCCAACGGTGATTTATTATCATCAGGTGCACGTTTTTGGACCTCTGCCTGCTTTCCTGTATCGCATTCTCCATCAAAAAACCAGTGTTGCTGTTGAGCGGTGTACAAAGGGTCATTTACGCCGTGGACATCCATTCATTGATGCAACGTGGTGAACTGCTATACATTTGTTTGTGGACATGCAATCCCTTGAATCAAACTTATCCGAGAAGGAAGATAGGTCAAACGGCGAATCTAGTGTCGACGAGATTTCCCTACTCACTATGGAGACGATAACGAACACACCGTGTAATTTAGCTCAGGTTGCTCGCAGATACAGCGATTTGCAAACATGGCTGTAGTTACGAAACGGGCATGTCGAAATATCGATTTACATCGAGCATGCGCTATGATTATTCACTACCCACAGATACTTACCGCTTTATGCAACCCATACACATGTATGTTTGGAGATCTACCACTATTCTAGAACCCAACATCAGTTTCGGGGGAGAATGGATCTTGGCAACCGCTCCCTCGGTCTACAGGTGGCAAGAGTAAAATCAGATCATACGCTTGCCAAACCACACAGAATATCAAGACGATCACTCATAGTTTATTGATGCAACAGGCGGGCTCACGCCGTCTCTGAACCTGGGCCAAAGGTAATGATGGAGCACACCCGAGACTAATTAGTATACTAGGATGGAATGACTGGACTTGAAGGGAACAGCGTAGGATGCGATGACAGCTCGTGTACAGGGGACATAGTACGTGTCATCAGCCATTTCTCGCGATGTTGGTGGTGAAGTAAGGATCGTACATTCATGGCACTACAATTTGGAAGCATCACAGAAACTACCGAGCTCCCGGTGGGCGATGCAGCCAGGAAAAACACTAGCACCAGCAAGGGAAATAGTAGGGGAGAGGCGCGCAAGCATTTCACTATTGAATTAGCTTAAAGTTCGCTGCAATAAATGCTACACCTGGTGGATAAGGTAATCGGAATTTGTATAGGCGGGTGGGCGAGCGTGGTCTGGACCTACCTTGAGTCGAGAACCTTCATATTTCCACTCTAAGGGGAACGTTCCTGAGCCCATAGCGAATTCCCTGGAACCGGGAAATGTCTTTATCAATGGTCACCTTCGCGGTATATTTAAAAATTATTGATCAATGAGCAACAATGCCCGGGGTAACGGGCCTTTCCAGCATGTCCGGTTCAGGGCATTGTTTGCTGAGATGGAAGCCTATACTCCGATTAACTGATGTCAAATTATTCAGCGGACGAAATGACCAAACCCAATCAGCTGGCAGCATCAACTTTCCTGTGCGCGACAACTCTATGGGTCCTGGTCCCTTGCTTTCACAGGAACTCTATTGAATGTCAGGCACTCATACCGGTGTTCATGACACTCGAGGGGAAACCTTCGGCAGCTGAGTGGAAAGTACAGGTCACTGAGTCGGAGATGAATACCATATATGTAGATAATTCAAGTCACGAACACCAAATTGACCTTGAGGGTAGAACAGAGTTCATGATCCATATGGAACTGGCCGTTGACATAAATGATCTCTGGTCTCAATGCGCTGTTGTTAGTCTGGCTCGCGTTTCTCCTGAGCCTTCTCTGAACTAAAAGTAGTAATTAGTAGCTTGGGGAAATCGAAAAGAGAGAGAACTCTGTGACCAGCGTGTTAAACTCATCGGTACGCCTATGGCCAACCTGCTGGTTTGTATCCAAATTGAACATCTTTGCGGCAGATGAAATTGACGATTTCCTCAATGTTCCAACATAATTCTGTTGCAAGTTGTAGGACGTCCAGAATTCTCTACACGTATACAACTTCCGACTTGGGTGTGGCATATTGGGCTGAGGGATCGTTGCGTCTTCAAGGCAGTAGTGAAAGTCGCATATTGTATGAGACTCGGAATGATGCTTTCCCACAACCGGAATTTAATCTCATTTGGAGACAGGCGATGAGTCAAACAAAAAATTCCCATTCTCTCCCAGCTTCGGAAAGTCGGCGACTCGAAGCCTAATCCCAGTTGCCTCGACAGCAACTACTCTCGGCTGAGAACTTCTGCATTGGGGTTCCCCACCTGTGTACCACAGAGTCTCAATCCGGGTCTGCCTCAAAAACCAAGCAGTCAATCACCGTAGCCGTTACATCAGGTCGGGCGGGGGGACGAGGGCCAAAGCCCAAACGTGCTAATAGTGAGACCATACTTGATCTGGCTGACGCAACCCTCCGTGAGGACCGTCAGCAATTCTCGCCCTGTTGGACAAAAGAATGATCAATTGGGGCTGAGCGCGAATTTCGGAGGCAACACGTACACCAGGGCCGGCGGCTCATATAGAAAATGATACTTACCTGTCGCCGACATCAACGAATAGATTACTTTCGCTTGCGCGTAGATCGGGATAAATGTAACCCTGAACGGTGCGCCCATTACGAAGGACATGGTCAAATCCTTCCAGTTTCACGGCGGTTTGCTGCGAAATCGTGAGGCATTCGCCTCCTCTGGCTTCCATAGTACTTGCACCTCTCCCTTCCGTCTGATATTTGGACCTCGAGGTTTGGCCTGCATGCTCATTTTCTTGACCCTGCCGCAATATAACCTATGGTCTCGCTAACTTCTTGCCTGCCACTGGAAGTCCTAAACCGGGTTATAGCAATCCTCCCTCCAGGGCGGGGCGGAAAGGCGACTCATAGTGGACAACTTTCCAAACGTCTTCGAATACCCGTTCCCTGAGTGTCCCCCCTGCATTTCATATGCTGCCCATTGAGACGGCAATGAGCATCTTCTACATCCATTGTTGTCAAGGCTTGGTGTCCCAAGTCCGCTGGCACATGCTAGAAGTTTGACTGACTCCTCCGAGTTAACACAGGATACTTCTCCTTTTCCATTGCCTCTATGATTATTCGACCCTCGCTTCGGCATGTGCCAGGCAATCAGAACGCGCGCACAAGCGGCAACCAGGACCTCTTTCCGTAATCATGGTGTTGAGATCTGTTATTCCACGTCTTTGCGAGTTGCGTCTACAATCCATTTTTGGTGCTTAACACACTTCGTCTTACAGGATGATCTCTTCGAAGTCAGCACACCTAGATGTCAAGCTACTGAGGAAATAAACTAGGAGACTGCAGCAAAGTGTACGCCCTAAGCTTATGTAATTATTACCGTATATGGAATGCTAAAGCGCCCTGGTCAAGTTTACAACTGAATATAAGGTCCATGAATATGAACTGTCTGTGGGAATTATGATCTTGTGCAATAGGTACCTACTCTGTATGCTGCGAGAGCTCGAGATGGTGTCGCGTTTACCATTAGCGGTGGTACGATACTTCGGGAAACTTGGTATTAGTTCCAAACTACATGTTTTCGCAAAGACCTTGTCAGGTGCGACTCAGACAAGACACACTCCAGGGAATCTGCTTGAGGGAGAATGAATGACTATATCGAAACTGAGGAGAATATACAGGAGATAGATACACATATATATACTACTTGAACAGAGGGGCGATGTGTTCGTATGTGATTCATCGATGGCAGTAGTATTCGTCATATGATGTCATAGCTTTAGTGAGGAACGAAGAGAAACCCCAACGCAGATCGGGGGTTGTACAGACAGTATAGGGGATATTCGCTAGAGAAGGAAAAGTTCTGACAGACCTTCGATGAAGGTAAACATGGCTAAGTACAGCATTACCTGTCGTTTAACACAGTACCCCTCAAATCCGCAAATTGTGTCTGTTGTATGTTAACATTACCAGTTCACTAGAGTGCAACGTACACATCCGCGTGAGTGACAACCACAGCATCAGGATATATCTGGACCAGGGCACTCGGACCGACCGTGAGCGACTCCGCCTTGCCTTCCCGGTAAACAGTCAATATCTCTGGCTCGGTCCTCCTCCAGAAATTATCTGCGGTGCACTCCACCTCTTTATTCTGAGGGAAGACACTGTACAGTGAGGAACTGCCCCCGCTGTGATTTGTAATTGAAACAGAGATGGTATAAAATCCACAGTTGGACACCCAAACCATTCTTTTTCAAATCTTCGAAAAAGGGTTGCATCAAATTGCCTGTACGAAGCAGAAAACGGGGGGCGTACCTGGGTGGGTGGGAAGAAATTGTGGGATCAGCTGACACCGGCTCTATTTATTCATTTATCTCCCTGCTGGGTTCTGGGTACTTTTGCCGAGTTGATAATCCATCGATAAACCCGTCCAGGTTCTTTTTCTCAACTCATCGTTTACTACTTCTACCTGCAGAGGGGGCGACTAGACCAAACCTAATCAAACGACAGGAATAGTTTAGGGTCTGGTTAAAGGTGCGCCAACACGTGTCTCATTCGAGGCGGTGGCTCGAGCTATGAGAGAAAGGGCATGGAACACGAAAACTAGTCCTGGAAGATTACCTTCATTACTAACCCCATGCTCGCACATTTTCTCAGTTGGGACATAATCATTTTTTCATTGTAGAGGGGATTGTGCATTACGAGGAAACCGAAACTCCCCGTCGTTCAATGAAACCAACGGTTGTGTAGAATTGACGAGTATTAATACAACGCGATTGTATGATAACGCGGCTGCCAGCTGACTACCACGTGTACACCTCCATTCCCTGACCCACACTTCCGTGTCACAAACAGCCTATCCTCCCAATCGTGATGGCGTTCATGCGGACCAACATTTCATGCGGACCGTCAAGAGATCTAAGTAAGCTGTGTCCGCTCTGTCTAGACACTACTTTTCTAGTAAGCTATATGCACGTCCGCAAGAGTGACGATCACCGCATCAGGATATATCTGGACAAGGGAGCTGGGGCCAACATTAAGTGACTGCGACTTCCCGCCGTCTCGCCAAACGGTCAATGTCTCAGGCTCAGTTCTCCTCCAGAAATTATTTGCAGAATATTCGGCCTGTTTGTTCTGAGGGAAAACAGGGTATTGCGAGGAACTTCCTCCGCTGTTGTTCGTGATAGAAACAGTGATCTTGAAAATTCCACAGTTGGACACCCAGACCATTCTTCAGAGCACAGGATGCTTTGGGAGGTAATTTGCATCAGTTTTCACGCTTCGTAATGCAGGGAACGACAGCGTACTGAAGCGACTAGCTGGGTGAAAGATCTTGTTAGTCCAGTCTGATGCTACGATGCCCTATTTATCCGTTCATCACCCTGATGGGTTAATCGATGGGTACATTTACTGATAAAGTCATCGGCGTCTTTTTGATGAGATAGTTCACTTTATTTAACTGCTCAGGGAAGGGCTACACAAAACCTCGAGCAACAGAAATCATTAGTGTTTTTGTTCGTACCCGAGAATCGTCAACATATGTGATCCGGCATTCTGTGACTCGGTAGTAGAGCTTGCGACATTAAATAAATCAATGGAGGATATCAGCTATCCTTACCATTGCCGTCCGAGTCGTTGCCACTTTGGATCTTGTACTACATCGAGCGAACGGCACTTACAGATGGATGATTATTTTTGTCTCCATGTACTTCTACATGAGTCAGGACGAGTGCTAGCGATGACTACGGAGGATTCGTCATATTTATGGTTCTCCGGACCGCAAAGAGCGGTCTGGGCCAGAGAGTGGTTCTTTGGAACATAGCCGCTGAAAACCTGGTGGGCACAGTAACTCGGGCGCGTGAGAGCGCTACTACATATTCATAAATCACTGTGTCCCTTGATCCTATAACTCCTACTAACTATCCTGCCTGTGTCTGGGTCTGAGTGCCGCGGACGGGTATGCAGTCAACGAGAAAAGGTATGTGTTGGTCAATGATTCCGGGTGCATGTAATGACTATTGTACACTCACGTCCAGATCGCACCAAAATCATTGAAATCGATGATCGAAGTGACATATCATCTGTGTTCTTCACCGAGGACAACAAGGAGGTATTGAGTGGAGGTCATGGAGGAATGCTCCGACGATGGAATGTGAACGACGGAAACGAAGTTGGTGAACCAATTCGAACAGAGGGGGCAATGATATACGCCACTGCGCTATCACCGGATGGTAAATGGTTGGTTTGTGGACTGAACGAACAGGCATACGCAAGAGTATGGGATACGCGCACACACGAGAGGGTCCTGAGTATCCACGATCACACAAATGCTGTATACTCTGTCGATGTTTCCTCGGATTCGACCAAATTTGCGACTGCTGGGGGCTATTGGGCGTTCATCTGGAGCATTACAACGGGCGAACGACTCGTCGGCCCGCTGGAACACTATTTTTGGGTGGTGGCAGTGCGCTTCTCTCCTGACGGTGAACTAATCGCTACCGCTGATTCCTTTTCAATCCGGATCTACGACAGCAGCAATGGCCAGCAGCTGTTGGATATCCCATTCCGGCTCAAGCCAAGCACAGAGTCTTCACCTATCGCATGGTCGGCCGACTGTGGGCAACTTTTTGCTGTTGCGCTGGGGGAAGCCAGATGTTTCGATGCGTCTTCAGGATCCGTGCTCACTACATGGTCCATTCCCGGTGACAAACCACATACGCGGGACACACCCTCTTGTATCGCCTTATCACGTACACAAAAGTTTCTCGCCATCCTCGCTAACCGGTCACTATCCTTTTGGGACGTCTCTACGCACGAGCAGATTGGTCCTGTTATTGAGCATACAAATAATGTTTGGTCCATGACACTCTCCCCAAACGATGACTACGTTGCAACTGGAGAAGGAGGTGGAAAAATAACCGTTCGAAATGTTCGTGATATCCTTCTGGACTCCTACTTTCCAGCAGATGTAAGTGATTCCACTTGTAAATATTGATAGATCTGATAGGACATTTTTTGGCCTTGTTTCCTGCCATGGTGGGTATACTTTGAGATAAGTTGCTTTCGTGTTTTGACGGATTCATTCTCGCAGTACCGCAGTTACCACTCATGCACATTGGGGATACCACATTCCGATCATGGATGCAGAGCGATTTGGCTAGCGTCGAACAGCTCTTGACAGAAGAAATAGATAATCCGTCGAATTCCACTCACTATGCGCGCGCGCTCGCCCACCGTTCCCTCGTACGGTTTAGGGGGAAACAGTGGGATGTGGCCACCAACGACGCCAAAAAGGTAACTTCCATCTCCCGTCGTCTCATCTCATGCTAACTATCACATGCCAAGTCTATCGAAACTGAGCGATCCGTTATTGGTCATATTGCATTCGCGGTAGCCCATATTGGCATTGGCGACCACGAGTCGGCCATGCGTGCTTTCGACCTTGTGTTTACTCATGATATTTCGATTGAAAATAATTATCTCTTGTTGATCAAGGTACGTGTCTATTATCCTGGCTACTTGTACAGATATTTAATCCCATTCAGGCCATCATTTTGTTTGAATGTGGAAAGCACGACGATGCTACATCACGGGTCAATGATTTGATCGACATTGTGGGTGATAAATCAATGTATATTACTGTCCGGGTATGTAAACAATCCCTCGCGCGAAAAATCAACTAAATCCCCCAAAGGCTCAATTCTTCCTCCTCATCGGAGGTATGTCTCTGCGAACGGGAGACTATGCGCGAGCCGCGGAATTGCTCCGGCGTGCACAGGAGGCCGTCCCATTTCACATAAGTCCCCACCTGGTGGTAATCTCACTTGTAAGCCTTTTTTTGCTTGTTCTTCGGGTGTACTAAATCCAGTTGAAAGATATTTGGGTGGGATTTCGATGGCTTTGCACTTGCAGTTGAACAGCATCTTCAAGAATGTATCAAGACATTTGAAGACATTGGCGATGTGGCTGCACAATCCAAGAATCCCCACGAAGCAATTTCAAGATATTCTGTGGCACTATCCTTGAATCCGTCGAACACCGCGTCTCTACTTGTTAAGCGGAGCAAAGCTAAAGCAATGCTGACTCTGTGGGAAGATGCATTGGAAGACGCAGATAAGGTATGGATATACTTGGCCCCGCATCCGATGGCTTTGAATTTCGTGAAACTAGGCAATCGAGGCAGATCCTCTGAGTCCTTGGGCGTATGAGAGGAGATATACAGCGACACATGCGTTGCAGCGCTATGATGAAGCAGTCAGCGCGGTGAACCGCATGATTTCCTTCATGGAACAGTCTCTCGACCCTGACATTCGTCGTAAGTTCAGCATAACAACATGGCAGCATTCTCTAACACGGAGTGTAAAGAGTTAGCCACCAGATACGTTTCCCCCACCCGCTCGGTGATGGTCATTGACAGCATTGTTTGTGATGTCTTCAAGAGGTGTCCACTTGTCCTCATCGACGTCAAAAGCGGGCGTCTGTGCGATGGAACAGAGAGGATGAATATATTTAAATCAGAGTCCCAGTTCTTTGAGCTGGTTTCCTCTATGATACTAGAATTGGATGATGAACGGATTCTCCAAGTTGTGGCGAATTATTTTCAGTATGTGATGTTTTCACATGTTTGGGAAGGAAGGGAGCCTTCATACCAGGACGTTGACTCTATCGGCTCGGTCTGGGATCTTGATTTTTCACCACTTAACAACAAGCTGCGCAAATTTTGCAAAGTGGTTCGTGAGGACGGATACCGATGGGCATGGTCAGACACCTGTTGTATTGATAAAACGATCAGCACGGTGTTGAACCAGTCGCTCAAAATGATGTATAGATGGTATGAAGAATCCGCCGCCACATTCGCACTTCTCGCAAGTGTCGACTTTCCATCGGGCCCAGGCGGCCTTAGGGACAGCGTCTGGATGACGCGAGCCTGGACTTCGCAAGAGCTTCTCGCGCCCAAGCTGATCCGATTTTACGATCGGAACTGGAAGCCATACCTTGGCGATGCGCGTGCTAACCACAAAGAGTCCCCCGAGATTATGCAAGAACTCGCGCAGGCTATTGGCGTGACTCGGGAAAACATCGTTGCCTTCAACCCCGACAACCTTAGCGTACAGGAAAAGCTCCGACTGGCCTCGAAACGCAAGGCAACAATGGAAGAGGATATCGCGTATTCGCTGATCGGGATATTCAAAAGTGACATCCGGCCAGAATATGGAGAGGGGTATGCTGCGCTTGGCCACCTCCTCGAGGAGATTGTCGCCCGTTCTGGAGAAGTCAGTGTGCTTGCCTGGGCCGGTAAATCCTCACCCTACAATAGCTGTCTTCCTGCCACCCTTGCCGTCTATAGTCAACTGCAACACGCTCCGCCAGCCGTTGGAGATGCTGAAATGGACGAGCGCGTTGTAGCACTAAAAAGCTTGCTTTCCAAGAAAGATGCAGAGGGAATCCATGCTCGGATCACCGGTTTACCTCCAGCGCGCTTTGCAAACCGTCGGCTCCATCTCCCATCCATTATCTTCGCAGTCCAGCAGCTCAGCGTACAAATTCATGGGACTGATTGCGACACCCATTACCGTGCCCGTGTTTCTGGGATTGGCTCTATCGAATTCCGCACTTCAGACAGGCTCTCAGTGACGGAACCACGGAAACTCATCTTTGTACATCCATGGATTCGTAATCTTCGCGATCCACTCGACGGATTCTCTATCTTTGAGCCAGAAGTACGGGGGAACGGCTGGGCTGGTATCCGACTATTCCGACTTCCTCGCAGGAAGCACTCGAGAGTCCAGGAGGCTGTGCATGCCTCTGGCACAATAGACGTTTACACCCGGGCATTGCGGCTCATCGTTCGTCTCCAACAACCATTCAAGGCGTTGCTGCTCCAGCAACAACCCGACGGCGAGTTCAAGCGCGTCGCTGCTGATCATGAGATCATTGTGCCACGACTGGACCCCAGGATCAACTTTGTGGCGGATATGCGCACCGAAGTTGTGGAGATACTGTGACGTTGGGTACAGGATTTTGACTTTTTTGCATTACTCCTGGTCGTGTACTACTCGGGGGAGCTTTCTAGTGACGACCCAAACGCACGACATACCGCACTGCTATATAGAATACCACTGCTAATATTTACAACGCAATTCGCAAGTTGATGCGTATTTTGGTAGAGTTGTTTCGTACACGCTGCCCATTGCTGTAGAGTGTAGATGTGCGTAACAAGATTTCAAGGAGATCTAGCAGGGTTCAAACGGACTTTACAGCCCCTTTGTGATCACGGAAGAGACGCAAATAACGAATCAAACGTTGGCTATCAGGAATCCTGACTCGGAGAGGCACTGGTCCGGGTGTGTGACCTGTTAGCTCCCAATTCGATTCATATTGAGCTTCAATCTTACCAAGTTCGAAGCTCAGGATAAACCGAAATGTGCTCGACATAGGCTTGATCACTTGGCAAATTGTAGTCACGTTCCATTAGTGCTAGCATATGCTTACCGAGCACAGTAGAATATTTTATATTGCATTCGGTTAAACTGCATAAATCTCATACGGAATACATTTTCAGGGATCCCAACATGGGGCAGTATGGAATGGGATGATAACCCACAATGCATAACGCATTGACCCGAGCAGACCAAGATGCATTATGGGGGGGGGCAAATGTACACGACAGGAGACCCGATGACGGCCGATAGCTCTAAATGAATGATGTGCATTATGGGGGGGGTGAAATTTTCTACATTACAATTGAAGGGGGCTCAACACGTCCCCATGGCACTGATGACCTTGTTAAAAGAGACAATGTGGTGACTTCAGCATGCTTGACTGCCCACTGTTCTCTGTGACAATATGCCTGTTCAGAAGCGCAAACCTCGTAACCGCTCTCTCCTGGCATACAACCACTGGCTAACACATTTGATGGCGGAGACAAAGCCATTGTGGCTGTAGTCATCTGAGAGATGGCAGAAAAAGACAGCAAGGCAATATGACTCCAGCGAGCCTCCCACCGATGATATTTCCTGCGCCAAGACACTCGATCTTTGTGACCGACTCATGCAAGCATGTTTATAATGAATGTAAGGACTTAGTCGAAATAGGGAAACAAAATAAAGTTAGTACCTAATGAACGTAAGGACTAGGTACTTGTTGACGGACGGCTCTATAGCATGTAACGAGTGCATACCTCACTCGGAGTATGGAAACGACTGAGGGTACAGCAAGAAATAATGGACAATATTTAGTGAGTCGGGTATGTAACGAAAGACTAGAAGTGGCATAGTTAAATGGAAGTTGTAAGATGTGGAGACTATACCATATTCAACAGTTTACAGCACGCTGATGCAAGGTCAGAGCCCCCACTCAATGTACTGACACATTCGTCGTTTCCGTGTTTACCTTCTGCACAAAGAATTATTTTACGCACAGAAGACCACTTTAGAAACTTTTCTCGTTCATCCAGCTCCCCGATCCTTTCCCCATACCACATAGAGCCCGGGCTATCGCTAGGTCCGCGCTGTTACACTTGTCACAATATGTCACATGTACCGTACCGAATATGTCTCATAATGCATGGATTTTTCTGTCTCCCGACCGCATGCAGTATGAGATGTTCTACTGTACATATGGGGCAACGCGAGGAAGATAAGAGAGTGGTAATGGCAACAGTTGCTACATGATACCATTTCTCTTCCTAGACCAACAATAAAGCAGGCTCGCTACGCAAAAATCCTACGGCAGGATCCGAAGGCTCAACTGTCACGGTGAGAATCGCTCGTGTGCCCTTGTCCTGCCACTGTCATAAACGGACTGGTCATCCTCCCGGTTTTCCTCAAAAGCAGGTCAACCAGAGTCAAAACCATCAACGCGTATAACAACGACCCTCATTCCTTACGGTTGGTGCTTTTGGTGTATTGGGGACGGTGGGTTGACTTTTTTTTTTGCTGGATCATTCTACTTTGAGAATGCTCGCGATCGTTCGAGGCAACATACCGCGAGGTAGCTGTTGATGGTTTCTATGAGTACTTGACATGCAATGAAAAGCTGCTCAAGACTACGAGAGATAATCTGTACCATGCAAAGGTCTGTTTTATCGTCCAGAGCTCGGGTACAGGGGAATCGAGGACGATTACTGAGGTAAATAGCGTCCTGTTCATTCACCCATGTCTAAAGTGGTATGATCAACCACAGTTGAACAAGAAGGAAGTTGTTATCGGCTTGCGCTCGGAGCAAGTGGAATCTGTTTTCCATGAGCGTGATCCTGTCTTGTCAGACATCTTGAACGAATTCTCCTCGACCTAACAGGGATATCGAGTTGCATCTTGTGTTTCTTTTACTGATCTTTTCGAGACTGCCTCGGAATATCTTTTAAAGGGCCATGCCACCCGCAATGCCAAGGTTAGCGCCTTAGAGTAGGTCCACCACATATGCAATATGAGCATTCCACCCGGTCGACGGCCAGGACAGATTTTTTCACAAGGTCAAGGTAACAAACGAGAAGGTGAGGACATGAAAGAATCTCGCTCTGCGGCATTGACAACGATCCTAAAGTTCATGCTGATCTCCTCTGTGGCCTAGGTTTCCGTCTACGCAGCTAATCCTCTTGGGGATGTTGATGGGACGGTTGTTTGGCCAACAAGCTAGTCTATACGGCGGAGTCGCTAGTAACCAGTGCAGCCCACGGGAATACCGAATGTTCCCTCTTCCGAGCCTGATCCCCCCGCGTCCATTCAGCGATTCTTTGTCACTTATAGAAAATAATTGGATACCCCGAGAAGATATTTGTCGACGACTCTGACTAATCGGAGTTGGTGATCGTGTTCGATAAAGCGCACACACTCACAGTAGTACTCCACGATAAAGGCAAGGCAGGCAAATGTATTTTTGCAGCGTATTTTCACTACAGAAATCACGCTGTCCGGGTCGTATTTACCTCGACGACGCCCAAGGTCGCTGATTCTCACTACCTGATCAGAAATGGGATATAATTCCTCATTGGACTCATATTCATACTGATGCGCCCACCAGACCATTTCTGGGGGCCTGATGCGGCCAGAGTGCATCGAAACTCGGGGATGTTGACCTCGAAGATATCTCCAAGCGTGAGCGCGTCGCTGGTTATGGAAGTCCCCTGTCCTGTCGACTGGCTGGCCCAACCTCTTCCGGATACGTTGCTCAACGTTCAAGGTACTTGTGGCCGTTCACACTCGTATAGGTCATATTGGCAAGCATTCCGAAGCTGCACAAGGTGTATGGAGGGTTCCTCAGCTCCTGTGATGATCGACTCGGATTTCCCCTGGCGTTCACATGATGGATTCGCCGAGAAATTCAAGGCAGCGCTGCCATACCTAGTGAATCCGGTCCTCATCTTCCGTTACCTCACTGGTATTGATTTCTTACTCGATATCAATCAATTCTTTTGATTCCTTGCCATGAAAGCGTGGATGAACGCGGTGAGCACAGGCGGAACCAGCCTTGGTATTAGAACCCATCCGCATCGGGTTATTCGGCAAGGGGTTGACACGGATACTGGCCTTTGGGCATAATCTGGACGAGTAACCGAACAAGTGACTGTTGAATGCTAAAGGGAATGCGACATGGCGTTTATGAAAAGGCTAACTGTTGCCGCGACAGAGGGCCAGAGGGTCCACTAGCGTCATTGGAAAGGTCATTCACGCACGTACGGCCTTGCACCGCGTGACGCCTCGAGGTGATCAACCCATCAAATAAGCAGGTTGATCGACAGACGAACATGCGGGCGACAAGCGGGAGGAAACGTACGATGAGAATGGAGACCTGTATGTGCTACGTTCCAACGTACAGCCGAACACGGATGGATGTCTGCAGCTTTGGGTAAAAGTGCTAAGCTCCTCCGCTGTCTGAAGAGGGGATGTCCAGCGTCGTCGATCACGCGGGGACGCCTGGTCCACATGACTCATTTTGGTTTGTGCCACATCGTGGTAACGGGATGCAGCGGTCAGCTCAGCAACACACCCTGGACACACTCTCCAGAATAGTGCCACTGTGGATTCGTGGTTTCCGCATCCTGCATTGTAATTCAAGTATAAAGGTATTTGAAGAAAAGAAAAAAAATAAAAAACGGTATCCGAAAGCAATGAAAAGATACAAGAATCACATACACACGCCGACGGGTCTCCTCTCGTCAGCATCAGATATGTGATAGCGACGCAATGCGGATGGCATGAGATCGCACTCGGATGCACGCGCGACAATACCAGACACGTATCGTCGTGGCGCCAGCTGTCAGGTGGCCATTTGACGACATGCCATGCACCACGGGCCCGAGGCCGAGTTGCCAACGAGTTAGAGCGACGCATTCGATGGACACCAAACCGGCAAGACCCGAGGCCAACGTCCGAGAGGAGCATTGCTGTTGCACCCTGTCTCGCCCGGTCTGACATCGATCACGCCACGGGTGCCTCACCGAGTCCGAGTCCGGGTCGGGGGAACGACGCATAGCAGTGCATACCCTTTTCAATGCGTGACACATCCAGACTCGACCCCATCTTTTCTGACCGTCTTTTGAACCGCTCCCTCGTCCGACCCTCGGTATGATCCCGAAACAACCAGGGAGAAAGAGCGCTACACAGACTCAATGACACGTATTACAAGAATCACGATAGATGGTGCTAGTAGTACTGGTGGCAGCACTGTAGAGTGTATGCACGTGACGTCGCGCACTCGGCGGCACGCAGCACATGGTGAATACGGTTGCATGGGCAAAAATGCGATGACGGACAGGGACAGGGACACACACAACACTGGGCAGGTAACGACACCTGCGCGCGCATCATTACCGATATCGCCATCTCCAGAGCACCTCCGTCGATCTCTACGGCGCGCCGGGTGCAACTGCAGCAGAGAGGGAGCAACACGCCACCCATTGTTGAACATTGGACCACCAAGCCAGGCCAAGACTTGTCACCAGCCAGTGCGGCCGAGGACCCCCGCCCGCTCGCCCACCCGAATGTGTGACATGTATGCACCCGCTTCTGGAGAACCACCGCCAGTCGATGACGACAACGCCACACCGTAATCCCACGCTCCCGGCGGCCTACCGCCATCCCGACGGCACTCGGGTGAACCAATGACCGGCGACCCGGCTGACCGATGATGCCCGCCCACAAGTGACACACGCGCGCACAACCCATGTCGACACGCCCACATCGGCCAAGTACCCGCCCCACGTGTCCCCTCCCCCTCCGTCCGTTGCCGCCAAGCCCATCATCATCATCATCATCACCATCATCATCACCATCTCTGAGTCTCAAGCCTTCAAGAACCGAACCCGGGATCCACATGATCCCGGAGTGACCCCGAGGACCCGCCCGCGTCCGCCGCCGCGTGATTTCATATCGTGGCCAACGTTGGGCTTGTGATCGCATCGCCGCTTCGTGTCCCCCCCCTCCCCCCTTCCCCTTTCCCCCTTTTCGAAAAAAGTGCCCGTGTGCTGCGCCCGTGCAACTGGTAACCGAGTGACGCACGCCCCGACCGCCGCCGCCGACGGTCGTCCTAATTATACTCACTGCGCCCCCCCTTTCCTCCTCGGCGCCGCGTCTAGCCTTGGCAACGGACCGAACACCGACACGACATGCCTCGAGGCAAGGTCTTGTGACAGCTTCCTAATGCCCGGCGCTCGGCAGCGCACGCGCCGAAGACGACGTCGTACGTAACAACGACCTACACGTGGCGGCGTCCGCACCAAATGCGTGACGCGCACCCCCTGCCCTACCGTATACGCGCGACCGTTTACGCCGAGTGACATTCCTTCCCTCGTTCAAACGACGCTCCGTGTCTTCGTCTTCGACTTGGTTTCCATGTCCCGATTCGACACAACAACAACACAGACACCCACGCTCACCTATCCATCATCATCGCGGCACGGCGGCCTTCCGTCCGCACTCGCACCGCCCCGGCTTGGCCCGTCACCCGCCCACCAACCCACGCCAGACGTACCTCATCGACGCTCAAACGCCCCACCACGACAAGAGAGAAATGGTACACATGATGTTCTCCTCTTTTTTTTTTCTCGTGCGTGTTTGTATCGTGTCTGCTTCGTATCGGACAAGACGAACCCTCGCTCGTCGTCCTCGTCTATGAAACGTGCGTCAAAACCTCGGGTGAAAAAAAGCAGGTAGGGTGGGCGTGGTGAGGAGGGTGAAAAGAAAAGAAAAGAAAAAAACCAGGAGGACAGCTGCAGTTGGACCAAAAAAAAAAAAAAAAAAAAGAGAAAGAGAAAGCCTAGTCAAACAAGAATCCAATGTAGTAGTACCACATCACAACCTGCGAGAATCCAATACTTCTTTTTGTATTCCGGACAGCGGAGAAACGTCGGGAGACAACCATCAAACGTGGTGTCGTGTAACAGCAACGTGGCGATGGCGGATGAACGCAACATGCGAGCGTGGTCGTGTCTTTCCTTTTCTTTTCTTTTTTTTTTTTTTTTGGATGCATGGCCGTCGTCGACACCGACATTCGTCGCCTTCTCCCGGCCCCTCCCCCTTCCCACGTCCCAAAAAAAAAAAAAAAATGCCGTGTTCAATCATCGTTTTCCACGTCCTCGGCCTTCATGCTCGTACTCCGGTTTTCGGCTGCGTGAACAGCCTCGAGGAGCTCCGCGTCCGCATCTGCATCGACATCACCATCGCCATCCGCATCTGGATCGCCCTCGGCGTCCGCCGACGACTCGTCTGATCCACGGCGCGAATTCGAGTGCGAATGCGAGTGGCTGGGTGATGGCAGGTGCTTGATCAGAGGCGGTGCAGCTAGAAAGACATTGATTCATGTCCAACGAAAAGCAGTGACATCCATGGATCTTACCAGAACTCATCGGTCTTCGACCCCTATCGATGCTGGGACGTCGATGGGGCTCGTCGTCGTCGGTTTGCAATGTGGCGATGGCGGGCGGTGAAGGCGGCTCGCGCTGCGAATCGGTGGAGCGGGACGGGTGCGAAGGAGAAGGTGCAAGAGATGACGTTGGTAGCCGTTCTCGATCACCTCTGTCCTTGGAAATGAAGGACGGCATTTGGGACGCACGTCCGATGCTGGACTGCGTGCCTCCCGATCCGATCCCTACGGTCGCGGGCATTGTGTCCGTTCGAGCAAGTCGGTTCCCATGCGCAGCGATCGAGTGGGAGTGCGTGAGACCGCCTGGGTGACCCTGGCTGGCCTGCTGTTGGGCAATGTGGGGCTGGGAGTGGTTCTGGGACTCGATCGTCCCACGTCGTTCGACGCGTTTCATTTTCTTTCGACAGCGGTCACAGACTGTGCCGGGACCTTCGGGACCGGGGCCCCACTTTTCGACGCACTTGCCATCCTTGTAGCGGCCAGTGAGGCCACATTGGCGGCAAATGCGCTGACCCTGGGCGTTGGTGGGCGGATAGGGCGTGTGCGGGTGGGTAATGGTGGGTATGGCAGGCGTGGTGGCGGACTGGGGGGCAGCAGTGGTCGGTGTGAGTGGAGGCGGCGCAGTCGTTGTCAAGGGTGGGGCAGGGAGAGCGGCGGTACCGTTTGGGACTGAAACGACGTCAGCCCCACGCGAGAGAGTGACATCAATGTACGCACGCATACCCGCAGAAGATCCGGTTTTGCCCTTCTTGATGGGTGCGCCAGTAACAGGGGGAGCGAAAATGTGGGTCTGATACATCCGCTGCTCGCCAGGCTGGTCGAGGGGGCCTGGGGTGGAGCCAGGGACGTGGCCAACAATGGAGCGCTGGCTGTTGGGTGTTGGAGCGTGATTTGGGTGCTGGTGGTGTGCAATGACGGCGCGCGGGGACTGGGGTTCGCCGCGGGGACGGGGGTCATCGGTGGATGCCTCGAGGAGCATCTCGTCGATGGAGAGGGAGCGCTGGGAGGAGCGGGAAGAGGACCGCGAGTTGGGGTGGGTGGCAGAGTGGCGCGGCGCGAGGGAGGACTGGGGCTGGAGCGCCAGATGGGGGGACGGGAGATGGGGGCGCTGGTGGACATCGACGTCGATGGGGCGGCCACGGGGGTGGGGCTGGGGGGCGATGTCAGATCGGGGGGGAGAAGAAGAAGAAGAAGAGAGGAGACGGACCCGGTCGTAGTCACGATCGTTGCGCGGGCGTTTTGCGGGGGGCTGGGCAGGGGCGAGCTGGTACTCGTCAAAGCTGCCGGAGCGCGGGCGGACACGGGAGGGGGCCGGGTGGGGGGGCGGGGGGAGAGGGGGCATGCCGTGGGCGGAGGTGACGGAGGCAGAGTGGCGGTGTGAGCGGTGGTTTGCGGCGGGCGGGGGGATGAGCATGATGGCGGGGCTGGGTACCGGGGGCGTCTGCTGGGAATTGCAGCCGGGGAGGGGCACGGGGGCGAGGACAAGCTGGCCGCCGCCCTCTGCGACGAGGCGGGCAAAGCCGGCGCGGGCGTCGGCTGTGCGGAGCTCGAGGAGGCGGAGATAGCGGTCGAGGTCTTCCCAGGCGTCGGAGAGGACGCGTCTGCGGGCGTCGGCCTCGTCGCGGGCGTGTTCTGCGCGGTCTGCGCGGGCTTCACACTCTGCGATGACACGCTGTGCGGCGTCGGGGAGGGTGTGGGGCCCGTTAGGGGGAGCAGGGTCGCCGTTAGTAGCGGCGGCGGCGGCGGCGTAGGCTGCAAGAAGCCGCTCAGCCTTGTCGAGGCGCTTGCGGGTTGCGGCGAGGTCCTTGCGGAGGAGGTCGGCGTCGCGGTAGCTGACGGAGAGGAGCTGGGCGAGCTGTGCGTTGGAGTGGGGGGGTAGTTGGCCGTTCGGGGGCGGAGACGGCATGGTGGAGGGTATGGTGGGGAGGGAGTCGTCCATGGCCAGGGGGACTGGGGCAAGAGGAGGGCTGCTGATAAGAACTCGCCGGAGACCCAGCGGTGGGCCAGCGTCACACTCGGCCGGCGTCACTCCCCCGCGACTCGGCCACGCAGCGTTGGCGAGGCAGCCACTCCGCCTCCACCACGCCCCCGGCCACCCTCCCGCCGACCCGCCTCATGCACGCCGCAAGGCCTCCGGGGTCCACGCCTCGTGTCGGCGCTCGTCCGACACAAAACTCTATTTTGCTGAAACACGCCCCCGGGGTCCCTCAACACTGCCACCCCGCCAGCCCTGTCTCCTCCTGCTCAAAAGTCTCCCCGGCTGCGTGCCCTGTCGTAACCCGTTCCCACTCCAGCGTTCGACGACACAGCGGCAAGGTTTGCGCGCACTTTTCATAAGACATACGCTCGTCTTTGGGACGCGACAGGCGTGGTGATTCAACCTGCACCGTCCCTCCGCACTGCTCGCCCAAGAGGTGCGTCGAGCCTCCTATCTGTTCCGCTCGGGCTGCCGGCACATTCATATCCTGGCGCCCTCGGAGCCTCTCTATTTCCGACGCTTCTCCTACGACGGCACGTATTCTGGCCCATCCCCAGGCACCATGTCTGCCGCCTCCAGCCTTTAGCTCGCTCACATGCGCGTCCGCACGCCAGCGGTCACTGTCCGTCGCGCTCGAATGGCCTGTTTATCGTTGCATAGATTGCAACGACACGTCACATCCCACACATATCGTGTCATGATTTTCTCGCCGCACTGCCTCGCAAGAAGCCCATCAAGACTCCACCGCATGCTGCCATGCACGAGGATTCCATTTACTTCCCCGGGCCGCATTGCGTGCCTATCGGGTGATCTCTGTTCATTTTGATGCCAGGCCCTCCAGGGAAAAAAAGAAAAAAAGGCAAGGACGGCAGCCCACAGATGGAAGCTCGTCGTCGTGAGGTCACTTGAACGTTGTCGAACGCGTGTCAGACGGGATCGTGTTAATCTGGTGACGTTGGACCTGTGACGTCGACCGTGCACGGTTCGATACCACGTCTGACGGCAGGCTCCGGTGGTGCATCCTCGCAGACATTGTTCCCCGCAGCTGTGGGGGGGCCTTCATTCCCGCGTCCCGAGCGTATCTATGGGCAGGACCCTGTGGCAACGCCCTATGAGCTCATCGATCGCTGCGCCATCGACGTATGTTGTAGGTCCCGATCAGTGCTCAATGTCATTCCGCCGACGACGCGTTGGACGGAAGCGATGGAGATTACAGATTGGCTTGAACACCTCGTGTTTGCGTCGTGTCCGTGCGCCTGGGATATGATGGATGACGAGCGTGATGCGGTGATGGGATGGCGTGTGGAGGAGGAGGCTTTCACAGGGTCGGATGACGTCTTTGGCCTGGCGCAAGGCGGCACGTGGACAGCCGTCCGGGCCGGCTTTCAAGCCCCGCGATAGACCGGACTGCGGCGGTGAAGACGACGAGTCACTTTGAAATGATCATCATCGATATCGAGGGCTCAGCTTCCAAGCACGGCGACGACGTGGCAGCAGACTCGTCGCACGTCCACACCGGGTCCGCCCAGCGACCGTCTTTCCACGCCCCGATCTCACATCCCTCCCCACCGCCCGATTCATATCCGAAACAGCACCCAGCCGGTGCCACCCCCACCGTGGCCCTTGTTGTCGTACCCTACCGACAGTCCCCTGTCAGGCGCTTCTGGAACGCCTTTGCAGTCGCCCTCCTCCTCTACTTGGCACTCTTTACCCTCACCCACAATATTGTCCGCATGGCCAGGGCCGGCGCTCGCGTGAGCCCCCCCGCTCGCTCACTCGCTCGGCACGAGGCATCACTAACGCCACCCCCCTTTTCCAGCGCTGGGACGATGGCGCAGTCGGTGCGCCGCGCCCCGAGGACGGCATCGCATTGACATCGATCGGAAGCCACGACTGGACGACGTACAACCCACACCCCCGTTGGGCGCCTACGTTCGCCCACAGCGCCGAGACGTCGTTTGTGCTCCCTGCCGATGCGCACGCACTCTATCTGATCTCGCGCGGCTCGTATCAGAGTGGCAAGGTGCAGGTGCGGCAGTCGACCACGCGCGGCGACGAGGTGGCGGTCGACGTCCGGGTGGCCTATGACGATGCACAGGCGCTTGCGCGTGCCGTAGTCTGCCGGCTGCACCAGCACGGCGGCCGGGAGGGTGTCGGGATCTATACGCCGACGCCGGGATGGTCCGATGCGCGCGATCGGCTCTACGTCGAGGTGGTGGTGACGCTGCCCGCGGCGCCGTCCGACGGGACGCCGTTGCATATCCGACGACTGGCGACAGACACGAGCAATCTCGTGCAAGAACTGGGTGATCTCTGGCAATCGGTCCTGTTTGACGAGGTGGCGCTGACAACGTCGAATGCGCGGATTCATGTCGAGGTGCGTGCGCGGTGTGTGGAGACGGGGCTGATGCGCTGATGGGGTCGGGCCAGTCGATCACCTTGGTACGTGGGTCGGTGACCTCGAGCAATGGTCCAATTGTGGGCCATTTCAATACCTCGGACACGTTGGTGTTGCGTACGAACAATGCAGCGATTCAGGCGACGGCGTCGCTGTTCAACGCGGGCAGGGATACAACGCGATTGGAGATGCGCACGAGCAACGGGTGGGTTTACGTCGTCGTCGTGGTTGACGCCCATGACTGACATCGTGTATGCAGCTCGATCACCTCGTGGCTCTCGCTCGCGACAGAATCGGGTTCGGGCGGGCGCTTTGACGTGCAGGCGCGCTCGAGCAACGGGGCAGTCAGCGTGCAGTATGATGATGCCCCGTTGAATGCCCGCCTCACGTCTGAGGCGCGGACATCGAATGGGCCTGTGTCGGTACTGATGCACCCAGCGTATGAAGGAACCTACGAGGTGTCGACGTCGAACAGTCGGCCGATGGTGCGGGACACGCAGCCGCGCGATCCGAGTGGGGCGGGAAGACGCCGTGTGGTCGAGCAGACGCGCGCGGGGAACGTTGTCTCGGGGAGGGTGTTTTGGGAGGGGAGGGGTGGGATGGGACGGTCGACGGTGTCCACGAGCAATGCGCGGGCGTCGCTGGATCTGTAGTGTTGCTGTCGGTTGCGGGAGTGTTTTGGTTTTGTATGTGCGTCCTACTAATGCTCTATGTACTCTGAATACATGTATGTCAAGACATGGAGTGGATCTCTGGACGAGTTTATCTGTACATGTATGTGGAAGACGCGACGATTTGGGTCACGGGGACAGATGGCACGCTATCCACGGGGGAAGCGACACCGGACATCTCCGCATGGCCGTCGTCAACGGTGCGAATCTGGGAACAGCCCATGGGTGCACATTATCGTATGTATCCGGAATCACGATCTGAGGTTGGATCCGCGCATCGTCCAATGTGTTGAACTTTTACACACGATAGTAGGGTATGCGGATGTGGGGTCGCAAGATTGGACCCTGGCAGGCTGTACAGCACCCAAATCTACAGTAGAGAGGCAACTCTGGTGGTGAATCTCAGCATCTTGCCAGTCACCAAGTTACAAATTACATAACTTGCTGTGGGCACGTTGTGCGTGCTCATTGTCCTATAAGTACTGGTAGTACCTTCTCGAGTTCTTGCACATCACCATGTCTCGTCCTCCTTGCCGTTTCTTCAACACCCCTGGTGGCTGCAACAAGGGCAACAAATGTACATTTGCGCATGCGACCCCTAAAGACCCTCAGCATCATCGTGTTCAACCACCGCAGCCCAGCCGTCCGAGTGGCGCTGGGACACCCCCTCCTGGCGTGTGCAGGTTCTTTTGGGAACAGGGCAAATGCAAGCGGGAATTTGACTGTCACTATAAACATGCGCAGCCAGAAGCGCCCGGTGCTGGTGGCCGTGTGGCGTCCACGTCCGGGTCTGCCGCTCTCGCACGCACCGTCGCCCCGTTTTTGACGGCGCAAGGCCTGTCGAAGATAGGTGGCGGCGGCAGTGGCGATGGTGGCGGCACGGACGGGTTCTTTGCCCCCGATGCGTCCTCCTCGCTGTCGCCCTCGGAGGCGCACAACGTGTTGAAGCGCTATCTAGCTGACAACTTTCGATTCAAGAGTACGTTTGAAGTGTATGCGTTTTTGAAGCCGCTAAACAGCGCGACGGCCTCGAATACGAGTTGGGTAGGTCATGGCTGGTCGTCGTCGCGTGCGGGGGTGTTGACTCGGAACTCGTTTTGCCAGACGCAGGAAGATGGCCAAGTGAGTCTGGTGGGATCGTGGTGTTTTGGGACGACGCTGATGCGCACGTTTCCGAGCAGCTCTTGTTGCAGACCATGGCTTCTGTACGTCATCATTGGAATGCTGCCATGATTTCCTTTTTTGCCTCATTCGTCGTTGAACTTAGCAAAATGGGCTACACCGGCTGATAGACGTTATGCGCTGGCCACAGGTCTCTGTCAGTGCTGGAAACAGCCGCGAGGTCCTGTCGTTCCAGCGAGGGATCCTACCGGTATTACGTGTCGGTGTGCGTATTGCTCTCAGGTTGCTTTTTATTGACGTTTTGCAGTATTTATCGTCCGACTTTGTCGTCAAGAGCACGCTCGTCACCAGAGTAAAGTAAGATGGCATTGATTGTGCTTTTTATTTTTTTTGTGGTATTGATGGGGGTGGTGTAGTATTCTTTTTACGGAGCTGCTACAAAACCTCGCAGAGCTCGCAGATGCGATCGAGGACAATATGGCTAAGATCATGACCAATCGTTCCTTTATGGATCGTCTGTCACCGCCGGCATCGAGCCACCCTCAGTTGGGTGTGCAAGTGTTGGCTGCCATCGCTGGTGTTTTGGATGAGTACGCTGAATTCCATTTCCACTGCGGGACTTGTTTTTATATTACGCTTGTAGATGCCTCGTGCGTTTCAAGAATGCCGTGGCGATGTACCCGCGCCTCGTCACTCTGGTCACAAATTTTCGGCTCTGGTTCGACCAGTGGTCCGCTGGGATCGCTTCGTCCCCACCGGCGTTCGATAACCCCTTCCAGAACATTTCGGGCCCTGTCCGCGATCTCCTTGTCAGCTCGCTCAATGAAAAGGTGAAACGTCTGGAATCGATTGTTAATCGTGAACGCGGAAAGGAAACGCGCTCGGATCCTCGCAGGAATGGGCTCGGCGGTTCACGCGGTGTCTCGAATGAGGCGCTCGTCGCTGCGTTGCATAGCAGCTACGATCCTCCTGGTGACCTCCGTTTGGAGGGGCCACGCCACGACAATGATTTCGTGGACGTTGACCGCATCCGCGTCGCTCCGACCCACCAAGAGTTGATGTGTCGCATTCAACCATTTTTGCCGGCCAGCTTGTTTGACGCGCCGCACCCAGCACCAGCAGACTCTATGCAACGCTTGTTGGACATCCAGTTTCGTCTATTGAGGGAGGAGCTCACGTAAGTGTTCTCTTTGTCATCTACTGGAGCCATATAACGATGTCGGATACAAGGGCGCCTTTGCGGACAGCAGTACAACTTGTACAAGACGATTTGAACACCATGCATCGTCGCAAAACAAGGCTTGGTGAGATTCTTCAGAAGGGAGGCGGCAAGTATCACGGGGTGTCCGACAGTCACGACACTCTCATGTTCAACGTCTACACTGACGTCACGTTCGGCTCGTTGGTCCCCGACAATAGGGGGATATCTACCAGTCTTTCAGTGGAGACGCCTCCTGGTAGAGCTCGGTCTTCTCAGGGCGGAGCACGGGTTGCGTTTTGGAAAGGCATGAGTGGCAAGCGACTCGTGCAAGGCGGGCTCATCGCTCTTGTCTGGCAAACGAATGCTGGCATATCTGTTCATCTCGGCACGATAGCCAGTTCGCTCACCGAGCTAACGGATCACGTCAAGACGGACGGGGACCGGGTCAAGATTCGAGTCGTCTTTTTTGACAGCAAGATCGAGTTACAGATTCTCTCCGAGCTGAGGACTGGGCGTGGGTCGTTGGGTGGTATCAAGATGCTCATCGAGTCGCCCGTGCTGTTTGAGGCCATCCGCCCTTTCCTCGAGGCGCTTAAAACGGAGCCCGAGAATATACCCTTTTCTCGCTATCTCGTTTTTCGTCCCTCTGATTACTTGAGGACGTGCACGATCGACCCTCCAAAGTATGCGCGACTCCCGGGGTTCACATTTCAGTTGTCGTCCTTGTTTAATGCGGATGCTGATGTGGATGACTTGCGGATGAGCGTAGCGGACAAGAGTTCGGTTGACCGTGCTCGAGCAGAGCTGCGTCGGGCTAGTCGTCTTGATCCTAGTCAGGCCAATGCTGTCATTGCATCGCTGACGAGTGAAGTGGCGTTGATTCAAGGGTGAGTCGGCTGTCGATATTTAGCGACAAGTTCGTCGTTGACATCACGCACAGACCTCCTGGCACTGGCAAGGTGATATTTTTTCTCTCATCGTCGGTGGAAACGGCGGGCTAATGAACCTTTTTAATACCAAGAGTTATACAGGTGTAGAGCTTCTCCGTGTGCTCGTGGCGAATCATATTGGGCCCATCCTCATGATTGCGTTCACAAACCACGCACTAGATCACATGCTGTGCTCCGTTCTGGATGCGGGTATTACAAAAGACATTGTTCGTTTGGGTTCTCGTACATCGGACGAACGTATCGCCCAATATTCTATTGAAACACGGGAGATGGCTGCCGGACAATCTCGGCTCCGTCACACGTACTCGTCCAAGTATCGCGATCTCAAGTCTTTGGGACAAGATTTGACGCGGTTGCTCCAACGGATGCGCCATATCGATATCGAGTCTGACTCGACGGAGATCATCAAGTATCTCTCGCTCGTTTACCCCGAGCATCATGCCTTCATGTCTGATCCCCCTCCGTGGGTCGACGTGGCAAGGAAGCTGTCCCAGGACGACGCTGAATCGGGAGGGAAGTGGCAAAAACAGGGGCGCAAAGGCCAGGTTACGGAAGAGGATTTCTCTCTTTACGCGTTCTGGAAGAGTTGTGGAGACTTGGACTTTTTGCAGACCGTCACGCATTCAGTGAAGCCTAGGATGCAGCCAATCTGTGACGTGATCGTTGAGGCGGAACCTGCTGGCTCTACATCTCGTTCCAACCCTTACGAGGTCTTGGCAACGGAGGCTACTGCGAATGTTGAGGACACGGATGCGGAGGAGGAGATCGAGTTGGAGGATTCGGACGATGAGGGCTTCGAGGTGGTTCAACCCGAGAAAAGGTGGATGGCGGCCCATTTCACGGATGTGCCAGACTCCAGTGTCAAGTCGGAGAAGGGGAAGGCGCCCGTTCCTGTGCCAGCCCTGTCCGTCGAGGAAACGACCGCGCCTTACCCTTCTTATGTGCATGACGCTGTGGGGTTCTTCGTGGCCCTCGGAGAAGATGGCATTCCTAGGATGCCAATCAGGAATCGACCGTTGGAGGACCTTTTGGATGACGGTGAGGTCTGGGGGATGAGTCGGGACGAACGGCAAACACTCCATGCGTTCTGGGTCGAACAGGCGCGGATAGAAATGCAGCAGAATCAGCAGGACGAGTTTGAGCGGTTGAGAAGCAGGCACGCAGAGCAAGTTCGGGAGTATAGCGAAATCCAGGAACAGGTGTGTTGCACTGGATCGAATCTAGATGGTCCGATTGGTTGAACATGTCTAGGTCCGACGCGACTTGTTGCAAAACGTCCAGATTATTGGATGCACTACGACAGGTACTTGAGCGTCGCCGTGTGCACACGATTCGGTTTCTGACGTACCTTGTTTGCAGGGGCTGCCAAACTAGGGTCATTGCTCAAGGTGTGTCGTCGTGCCATGCATCTCTTTGGTGCCGCTGATGCCTCGTAACTAGTCGCTAGCGCCGAGGGTATTGATGGTCGAAGAGGCGGGACAGGTGCTCGAAGCCCACGTATTGGGGAGCCTCGTGCGCTCTATAGAACATCTCATTCTGATCGGTGATCCACTTCAGCTGCGTCCAACGTTGAACAATTACGGTATGTCGGGTCGTGATGTGCACCGAGGTATATTGACATGGTTTCTTAGCGCTCTCTATGGATCACAAACGTGGGAGAGAGCTGTATCGGTTCGACATGTCGCTCATGGAGCGCCTGTCGACGTCTGGTCTGCCCATGTCCCGGATAGATGTGCAGCGGCGCATGCGCCCGACGATATCGAGCCTCATACGGTGCGTATGAGCACTTCTGTAGAGCGATCTGTCATGCCAACATTGGACAGGAATACGCTCTACGAGGGATTGCAGGATCACGAACGGGTCCAGTCTTATCCGGACGTCCGTGGGATGGTGAAGAATGTCTTCTTTTTCACGCACAACCACAAGGAAAATGGCGGGACGGACGATACGGCGAGCAGGTACAACATGTACGAGGTAGGCGTGTGGCACGTTTCTTAGCGACGGGGGGGACTCATGTCCGGATTTTAGGTGGAAATGATACGTGACCTCGTGCTCTACCTCCTTCGGTAGGTTCCTTTCGTGTTGCCTTGATGTTGCCTTGCACCTATTCTTTTTCCTAGGCAAGGTTGTTACTCTGCAGAGGGCGATATCGTTGTTTTGTGTGCGTACTTGGGTCAGCTCGCGCGACTGAGGGATGCATTGGGTGGGGAGGTGGCAGTCGTGATCGACGAGCGGGACCAAGCTGCACTCGATGATCGTGAAGGGGATCAGGATGACGCAAGTGACACTTTGATCGGTGAGTCTGTCCAGCGTGTCAAGGTGACGAGTCGGGTACGTTCTTTTTTGCCCGCGATTGGGGTAGATCATTCTCATCATGCCAATGTTGTAGGTCAGGTTGCGGACCGTCGATAATTATCAGGGCGAGGAAGGCGAGGTAGGAGGCTTTCGAGTGCGTTTGAACTGGTCTTGTTGGCTGATCATGATCAAGGTTGTGATCCTGTCTCTTGTTCGGAATTCGGGAGGCGCGGAGGATGAAACTGAGATGCCGACGATATCTCAGCATACAAGGGCAAACATTGGGTTCCTCAAGGTAGGTGCTGCTTTGAATTCGTTCAACGTGTCAGCTGAACATGCCACTCTCTAGTCCGAGAATCGCACCAACGGTAGGTGATGCGCTCCCAGAGTGCTTGCCCACTCACAGTGTTGCAGTGGCCGTGTCTCGTGCGCGCCAAGGGCTTTATATTTTTGGGAATGCCGAGAACTTGTCATCCAGAAGCAACATGTGGCGATCAATCATCGAAGAGCTAGAATCGCAGGATATGCTCGGCCCCGCTTTGCCTGTGGCTTGCCATCGACACCAGGAAAAGGTGGAGTATATCTCGCGCCCAGGCCAGCTGTCGCGGATCGCGCCAGATGGTATGATCATGAGACCTTTATGCTGCTCGTACGTTGGTTCACGATACTTGCAGGTGGTTGTATGGAACCGTGCGATACGCTGTTGTCATGTGGTCACCTTTGTCCGTTCAAGGTATGGACCCTGATGTGCCCTCTTTTTCTCGTTGATTCGATGTGGAACCCAGTGTCACTGTGATGATCCAAACCATATCGCTGTCATTTGTACCGAACCCTGCCGAAGGCTTTGCCATCGTGATCATCCATGCAAAAAGGACTGTAACACCCCGTGCGGAGATTGTTATTTCCCGGTTCCCAACGTTCGGCTGCCGTGTGGGCATGTCAAGGATTCGGTTCCGTGGTACGTCGACAGATGGGTCTATTGTTTCAGTGGGCTCAATAAAAGTTTGTAGCTACCGACTGGATATGCTTGACAGCGTTCGTTGCGACCGAGTGGTGGAGAAGAAGCTACCCGAATGCGAGCACAGTGCCGTGATGCCTTGTTCTCAAGACCCGGAAGACTATCGATGTGTGGCTCGGTGCGCCGAGTTGATGGCGTGCTGTGGCAAGTCTTGCAATGCCAAGTGTGACGACTGTCAAGGAGTCAATGGTGCATCGGAAGATGGGCGACCCATCAAGAGGACCAAACATGCTGCGCATCCGTGTCAGAAGGGCTTGTACTGCGAGCATCTTTGTCAAGAGCCGTGCTCCGAGGACCACGAGCACACGACGCGCTGCGATCGCCCGTGCAGGCAGGCCTGTTCTCATGCGCAGTGCAAACGTCCCTGTCATGTGCCATGCGCCCCGTGTAAACAACCCTGTACATGGCATGTACTCTCGGCGTTTTATGACTGCTGCTGTTCGCTGACGCGTACGATTGCAGGACGTGTCCTCACTACACGTGCCCTGTTCCTTGTGGTTCGGTGAGTGGTTGGGGTTCGGATATGTCGTGCACAATTGCCTTATAGTTGGCACATAGGTTTGTGCTCGACTTCCCTGCGACCGGCGGTGCGAACAAGTGTTGGGATGTGGTCACCGGTGCCCTTCGGGTGAGCGTCCCAGTGTCATGCTCGATTCATAATATTCATGTTCCGATAGTCTGTGGGGAGGACTGCGCTGTTCAAGTTTGCCCTTGGTGCGCTTCAGAAGCACAAGGAACTGAAATTGTAGACTTTGTGTTGCAACGCACCCTGGCGGAGATCAACCCAGATGAGGCAAGCCTGGACGAGCTCTTGATCACCCTACCATCTTGTCGGCACACCTTTACCGTCGAGACGCTCGATGGTCACTGTGGCATGACGGAGTTTTATGCTCAGCGGGGAGATGGCAAATGGCTGGGTCTGTCGTCTCCGAACGGGTTTAGGCGACCACCGACTTGTCCGACCTGCCGCTCAGAGATCACGGCGCCGCGGTATGGTCGCGTGTTTAAGCGAGCGAACTTGGACATCCTAGAGCGCAACGTTGCCGCTCAAATGTCCTTGTCCCTCGGAGCCGCTCAGACGTTATTCGGGACTCTGTCCGTTGGTTCGAAGAAGGCCGAATTGGTGAAGGCGGCGGAGACAATTGACCTCAAGTTCAAGGACAAGACAAACGAGAAGCAAACGGAACGGGCCAAGGCTCGAGCCAAGGTTCTGGCCTCGACAAGGGAAGCACCGATTTCGGCTGGGGATATCTCTTTTGGGAGCAAAAAACTGCAGGCAATAGATAGTTCTGTGATTGACGTTTGGCGCAAGGCGATGCGCGAGCTCCTTGATGCATACAAGCAAGCTGTTCAGGTCGCCGAGACGCGCTCTGCGCATACCGAAGCGTGGGAAGCTGCATTTTCGTGTCTACACGAGCGTGAAGTGGACGCGTCTCTCGTTAATCTTGGTACTGCGCCCAGACAGCCCATGGCCCATGCAATGCGTGTTGCCAAGATCAAAATTGGACAACCACGGCCACTCGCGGACCGGAGATTTCTGGTGGAGGCAATCTGGCTGACGGTTCATATCCGACTCTCGTTGGCCGACCTGGCGACGGCATGGATCGAGGCCATTGGGAAACGCACCACTGGCGGTGGTCCCAACACCACACAACAACTGAGTTGGGCCACCTACGTCGAATTCCTGTACCAGGGCTGTTTGCGAGACGCTGACGTGGCCTTCGCTGTCGCGAACGACTCCGAATCCCATCGTCAGATTTCGAAAACAGCTCTGTATCGAATGAGGATTTTACTGGAGAGTTTCCGGTTTGATATGTTGATGTGCAGGATGACGGGCCAGTTTAAAGAACAGGTTCATCGCGAGGCGCTGGCGGCACGTGCGTCGGTACTAGGAAAAGAGGCGAACGAGTGGATGACGATGACGATCGAGCAGCACAGGAGGAAGAAACGGAGCGAAGAAGAGATGGCGTGGTTGCAAGACAACTTTACGAGCGTCGCAATCGACATTGTGGATGAATGGGGCAAGATCAAACGCACGATTCGCATGGAGACGTTTTACGAGCCCGTATCGTTCGAGGAGCGTATTGCTATTGTCAAGGCGTTTGGTTTCGGTATGTATAGGGGCGTTGTTTTTCTCACTCTGTGTTGACGACGAACCTCTACCAGCGCACGCAGGACACTTTTACAACTGTCCAAAGGGGCACACGTTCGTGATTGGCGAGGTATGTGGTTCGTGTCGTCTTGGAATGACGGGTTTGATCTGGAATGCAGTGCGGAGGAGCGATGGAAGTGGCACGATGCCCCGAGTGTGGTTCGGTCATTGGAGGTTCCGATCATCGGTTGGACTCGTCCAACACGCGTAGCGAAGAGTTTGAGGAGATTGCGAGGGGGGCTGGTGCACAGGAGACGCCCTGGGGAAGACCGTGGTGACTCGGATGTGCGAGGTGGCAGAGTGGTCGTGGATAGTGGATATATTTTTGCTTGCAGGTTCAAGGGATGGTGTCGTGCCTTATTGCATAGCAGTTTGACTGTAAAGAATGGATCTTGTACTGAATACTGTGGTGGCACTGAAACAGGCAGAGCGCTTTTCAACGTGTTTCAGGGATTGCGCATGGCCATGTAGGACTCATCACATCGCCTTGGATAGATCACACTGGGATAATCAAGACATTGCACATGCATGATGACTTGTTTGCAGCTACGTAGTGCAAGTGCGACAGTGACTTTCTCGATCACTACAGTCCTGCCCTTTCTTTTGAGATGGGGCGCAAACTAAAATAGGACAGATCCGTTTCGCGGACGCATCACTTCAATGCATTGTCAGAACTTTTCCCAGTGCCGAATATCCTGTGCGGTCTAGGATGTACGTTAGGGGGTTTCTTTGTTCTTCGCTAAAGCTATGACATCATATGCCGGCTACTACCGCCATCGACGATTCGCATACGAGTACATCGCCCCCTTGTTCAAGTAGTATATATACGTATATCTACCCCCTGTACATTCTCCTCAGTTTCGATATAGTCATTCATTCTCTGCCAAGCAGATTCTCTGGAGTGTGTCTTGTCTGAGTCGCACCTGACAACCAGTCCGTTGTTTCACACACGACTGAGCTATTACTCGATAGTCGTGTACCGACCCCTTTTCGGATGCGAGGGAAGCAGGAGCAAGACCTGCCCTCCTTGCCTCTCATGCATAGACTTCATTTGTTTTGCTTGTGTCACGTGTCACAAGGTGTGACAATATCGAGAATAGAGGCTGCTGACGTAATCTAACGTGAGAGCACTCTGAACGCATTGACCTGGTGGCCAAGCAAACATGAAAGCGACGACAACGACGACGTCATCCGCATCAACGCCCGTCGCACACAATGCTCTTCCTCCTCCCTCAGCCGCATCCAACGCACGCTCGTCCCGCATCGCACCCCATTCACACATCAAAGGCCTCGGACTCAATGCGGAAGGCCTCGCCGCGTCTGAAGGCGCCGGGTTCATCGGTCAAACCAACGCGCGCGAGGTCAGTGTGTGGACCCTCTTGTTGCATTTCGTATCTGAGCGCCGTCTCTGCATGTGTGCATGTGTCGTGGTGTCGTGGTGTCGTCGTATCGCGCGCGCTAGGCATGTGGTGTCGTCGTCGATCTGATCAAGTCGCGCAAATTTTCTGGACGCGCGCTCTTGCTCGTCGGTGCGCCAGGAACGGGCAAGACAGCGCTCGCACTGGCCGTGTCGCACGAGCTTGGGGTCAAGGTGCCGTTTTGCCCGATGGTGGGGTCCGAGGTGTATAGTACCGAGGTGAAGAAGACAGAGGTGCTCGCAGAGGCGTTCCGGAGAGCTATTGGTGTGTTCTTTTTTTGTTTTTTATTGCCTGGACGCGTCTGCGCGGATCGCTCCCTGCATGATTACGTCGTTTACGCGCATTTTTCAGGCCTCCGGATAAAAGAAACCAAGGAAGTGTACGAAGGCGAGGTCACCGAGTTGACGCCCGCCGAATCTGAAAATCCACTGAGTGGTTATGGCAAGACGGTATCACACGTTATCGTCGGACTCAAGACTGTCAAAGGCACAAAACAGCTTCGGCTCGACCCCACTATATACGAAGCCATCCTCAAGGAGAAAATTGTCATTGGCGATGTCATTTATGTTGAAGCCAACACGGGTGCTGTCAAGGTGAGGCTTTCCGTTTGTCTGTGGTGCGTCCCGACGGCTGACCGTGTATAGCGAGTCGGCCGGTCAGACGCGTACGCGTCGTCTTACGATCTAGAATCCGAGACCTATGTTCCCCTGCCAAAAGGGGACGTACACAAGCGGAAAGAACTCGTGCAAGACGTCACTCTTGGTGACCTCGATGCTGCGAATGCTCGGCCTCAGGGTGGACAAGATATCATGAGCGTCATGGGGAGCCTTATGAAAAGTGGCCGAACAGAGGTGACCGACAAACTTCGCAGAGAAGTAAACAAGGTCGTCAAGGGTTACGTAGATCAAGGTGTGGCAGAAGTCATTCCTGGTGTGGTGTTCATTGACGAGGTGCGGTTGAATGGACTGTAGCTGATATTACGGGCTAACAGTCCCTGCAGGTCCATATGCTCGATGTCGAGTGTTTCACATATCTGAACTCCCTGCTCGAGTCCCCAATGGCTCCAACTGTTATCCTCGCTACGAACCGAGGCAATGCGCTGGTACGTGGAACGACAGACGTTGTCTCTCCACACGGAATACCAGTCGACCTGCTCGATCGGTACGCAACTTGTGGTGAGAGAATGCGGCATCTCACTCGTTGCACAGGTGCCTTATCGTGAAGACGGATGGATACAACCGTGAGCAGATTGCTAAAGTTGTCCAACTTCGTGCAAACGTAGAGGGACTCAAACTTGGACCTGGCGTCCTGCAACGATTGGCCGAAGAAGGCGAACACGGATCGATGCGGTGTGTTATCTTGATTCAATTAACGACATGGATTTGTAGCGCTTACGAATCGGTTAGTTACGCCCTTCAATTACTGGCCCCGGCTTCCATTCTAGCCGGGTTAGCGGGCCGGAACGAGATATCGGGAGAGGATATCGGCGAGATGAACGAGCTTTTCTTGGATGCTAAAACGTCTGCCAGTCAGATCAGCACAGATCATGATCCTGATGAAGCTCGGATGTCGTAGTTCGAATTTGTTGGGTGCGTGATGACTCAAAATTTCGGCGTCGATGTCGCGTCATCGACCGTGGGCATGTATTGGTAGCATCTTGTGCGACATTCGGCCTGTTCATTTCTTCACAGCTTGAATCTGCTCCACGGTGCCAGCCGACCACACAACATGCGTTCCTTACGGAACAGAAGATTGACTTTTATGTCTTATATTCTAGCAGCCTCGTGGACAAGAGGGCCCGTAACGGTTGCTACTGTGACCGATGGGATCAACGCCAGCCTGCTTTAATCAAGTTGTGGTTGGGCAGGCGGCTGCGACGAGGCTCATGCACACCACGTGAATCTGATATGGAATGATGTCATTGTCATGGCAAACGTTCGTTGTGGAGTTCCACTTGTTCTCTATACATCAAGGAAAGAATTTCATGAGGGCCAGTGACTCGACCACCAACGTCTCTCTTTCTCACCTGACTCGATGCCCTGAGCTGGTTGTCTTGTGGGCTCAGGGTGAGCAAAGAGTCGTGAAATCAATGTGCCCGTTCCCTGGTGCCAGGAACCCTGGACATCTGTTCGCGGCCGAAAGCCTTCTCCGTGAGCCCCGAGTGAGTCAGCGATTCTCGAGCACGCCATACGCTGTAATTACCGAGCATGCCCTGGTCGCAATCTCTCGGAGGAACTTGTGGCGTTCGGATCATCGCTCCACACACGATGCTGACCTATCATTTCGAACGACAATTCTGGGCTACCAGCGTTGCTGGGACATGAGGCATAATGGACGAGGAGTAAGCACGAGAAGAGAAAGTTACTCGGGCTTGATTATTATCTCCAGCCCGAGTTGCTGTGGGAGAGTGAATGGAGTTCGATGGGCATAGCCTGTTGGTTCTGAGAAGATGGTGACGCACGCTCACGGCTGTTCGCGGTGGCGTCTCCCGCGGTCCTCAATGGATAGATCGGCGGGGTGCGAGGGGCAGCTCCTGCCCCCAAACTTGGCCTATCAACTAGTCGGTCATGTAAGTGTCGGCCATAGCATGGGATTGACCTTTGCATTGCCAAGGGTCCACTACACTGATGGGAGCGATCGATAGTCTCAAACGGCGTTGATTCCGAGTCCTTCCATCTGTCCGCAGACATTGCACTGCCTGGCTTGGTTCCTTGCACGCCAGATCCTTCACAGCCTACAGATTGGCTGTGGGCCTGTGGCTCATCGCGTTTACTTGCCCCTGCCCCGTGCCCTACAGTATTTCATCTGCATTTGGTCGTCTGTGTAACTTTCCAACTCCGCGATCCCGGATATGGCGAACTCCTCATACTTGCTCGCTTCTTTTCACGATGGCGAAAACGGAGTCGCCTTGCGCCCTTCCGACCGGATGTGGAGGGTACCTTCCTGGTCCCTACTTCGTGTGCAGGCCTGCGGGCACAGCAATATAAAAATGGTGCCAACACGGTTGGCCCTCCTCGTCCTCCCCCATCCTCCACTCTCCTCATCCGCCTGTCGATATGCGGCAAATGCAGATGCCCTTCACCTTTGAGGACCGCACTGGACTACTCATGGGCTCGGACTATGACGACATTTACGACCGCATGTTCATTCGCGTCACGCCCTACCCGCCTGCGGGCAACAGCACAACGCTTGCCATCTATGTCATGGGCCGTCGATCGACGCGTCACGTCGACATGCGCCATCTCGAGCGACACCCGTCCGTCGTGCTCGAGTTTGGCGGCCCCTCTCTCGGGCTAGGCACGATCCACTTTCTCAAGCCCCCCGCGGCCAACGTGTCGATCCCGATGAACAGTTACCTTCGCAAGACGGCTCTGTTTGGCGGGTGAGTGTCTTGGCGTGTACATGGGCGTAACGGCGCATTGACCGTGACACACGTGTCCGCGCGCAGCTCCCTCTCGAGGAAACTCAGGGCGTCGGACGGACGCGAGTACAGATGGCAACACAAGACGATAGACGACCACGAGTGGTCGGTGCGTTCTTTTTTTTTCTTGTTCATCCTCTCGAGTCATGACGAGCGACGTCGGTCGGCGCTACAGTGTCTCTCGGAAGAAAACCACATCATCGCGCACTACGATCTCCGACCGCCCAACGTCCCTGCGTACAGCGTCTCTGGCAACACCCTGACCATCTATGAAGCCTATTCGCACTTGTACATGGGTGAGCCTTGGCTCGCTTTCGGGTGGTATCTCGGGTGTTGACTCGGATGCGCTCCTAGATATATTCGCTTCGTTGACCATCATGCGCTATATTGCCGAGCATGCGCTCTGACGGCGCTGCCGAGGGAAAAAAAAAATGTCCCAGGCGTTGTCGGCGCCCTGCGTTTAGAATGTCCCCCACTTGAAAAGCCCTCGTTTGCAAGGGCACCCGACGTCCCCCAAAAAAGATGGATGCCTTGATGGATGTTGATGTGGCATAAACATACTCTAAACCCCTTTACCCATATCCCCTAATCATGCAGACGATCGAATTCGGCTGTAGTGCCTGTATACATGCATTGTATCGTACCATACTACATATACATGCCTCTTTCTTCCATTCTTTGCATCGCTGGCAACGCCACTCGCCTTGCTGTGCTATAGCTCCTGTTGTACACTGCGCGTGCCGTGTCTCCGGTGTTCATCATGAACCAAGGGAGTACAATCAGGCTAAGCTGTAACCCCATTTTTCATGCCAGAGTCGTCTTCCGGAAAGCCTTTCAGCAAGCTATACATCGAGTCTCTGGCCCACTTGTGTCCCTGTCGCATCTTGCCCTGTTCACTCGTGATCGTGACCCGGACCGTATCGTGAGACCAGAAAGTACTAAATCAACGGTGCCGACTCTTGTCACACGTATATCCACGACTCCAAGGAATCGGAAATGAACGACCAAGTCGCTAATCTGATCCGATCTCGATATCGATATACAAAAAAAAAACAAGCAGACAAACAAACAGCAAACAGCAAACAGCAAACAGCAAACAGCAAACAGCAAACAGCAAACTGGTGCGCCGCCGCCGCCGCATCAGACGAGGTACATAGGCTGAGAAAAAAAAAATGAATAAAAAAGAACGCACAGTCATAACTGACCCCATCGCCACATGTCTAAATGGGTCCCATGTCGGGCCGGATTGGAGCTGATAGCCCTAGGGGTTGAGTCCGCTCCATGGGGCTCCCGCACCCTATGCACTGACAAGACAAAGGGCGTGAAGTGGCAAATTTGGCAGAGGGCGCTGCCAAGGAAAGACACGCCTTAGGAGGTGGTGTCGGCCGGGGG